>CAXKVW010001343.1:0-62176 GCA_964058825.1 Carex arenaria | reverse complement strand
GATTTGTTAGGTCGATTTTAATTTTTTTTTTTTTTACGTTAGCGTCGCCTATAAAAGGCAAGTCATTGTATCGAGTCAGATTATTGAATTGAAATATGAAATTGAGTGTTTCTATAGCTCTCTTAGTTTACTGTTCTTTGTATCTAGTTCTCAGATTTTTTTTTTTTTTTAAATTAGTTCCAGTTGGTAGTTTGTTTGTTCAATTCTTTCTCAAGCATTGTCAGGTCAAGAACCCACACAGTTTTGGTGTAAAAACAAAAAATTATGAAGCTTGCTCTAATTTACATTATGTGTTGCCTTGTGATGTCAAGGACTTGTCAGAAGATTTAATTAGCAGTTCAATGGTGGGACTATGGGAGGACAGGGTATAACCCGTATGCTTGGGCTAGAGACAGATTTGCTTGAAGAGGGAGAAGGGCTCAATTCTGAAGATAGGTGCACTGGTGCTGATTGAGACAGTTATATATTTCCGTTTTTGTTAGGGGTTTATATGCTTATTTCCTTTAGCTGTCAGTTTCTATCTTTTGTTGAATGTATGAACTTGATCAATGTTTAGGTTTGTGTTGTTGATTTGTCAGTCAAGGAATTGTTATATACCTATCTAGGGTGTAGGTTTTTTTTATGCTGTGTTTGTATTCTGGTACCAGAGAGGTGGTACCTGGTTTGAACTTTGTAATGGCTTGAGATTATCTCTCTCTCTCTCTCTCTAATTGAAGTTAATTGCCCCTTGATTATGCAATTAAGCCTTCAATTGAAATTCAAGTTGAAGATTACAGCATGTTGCTGCAGTATACAACTCTCTCTGTAATTGAAGTCAAGTTGCCCCTTGATTTTGCATATAAGCCTTTAATTAACTAATTCTGCCAAAAGCAGTTTTCCCTGAATTTTCCTCAATTGTGCAATAAAGCTTTGATTTGAAACCCATTTTTCCATTTTTTGTCTTCGACTAAATCTCATTTCCATGCATGTCCCAGTTTGTTCTCAAATGTGCAATTTAACACCAAAAAACCGAGAAAAGAGAAAACCCAAGCAAAAAAAAAAATGGTTGGTACATATACTGGATGTTAACCTTTGTTTATTTTGCAGTTGTGGAAGATGAGTTCATGTGAACTCTGTGAAATTGCTAGGAACTCAGTTTACCAGTCAGGCTTTTCTCATACATGCAAGGTATACTGGTAAAGGGTATTATTGTCTATTATATTGAATTTATGAAGGGTGTTATCCTGTTATTGTTAATTGTTATGGTTCTCTTGAGCATGTTTTTAATTTCTGTTTGCATAAATATTCTGAATATATTTTTTATTTTGGCAATCACACTGGATTGGTAGAAACTACTATAAGAGAGCCTGACAGGAATGATATTCACAAAACAAATGTGCCTCGAATTAGGATTGAATTTCTCATATGGTTTGCCTTTTTCGTTTCCCTTTAAAATAAACTCATCATCTTATTGGGTTACCTGAAGAAGTTGACAAATGAGAATCTGAAAAGAGTCTATGGTACTATACATATCACAGATTGGTATGTAATACGGGTTAATTTTTTTGTTTTTAAAATTCTAGCAGTCGATCCGAATCTTTTAACATAATTCTCATACGAATATGTACTTACAGATTGAATTTTATATTTTTTAGAGTTTTTTTTTACTATTTTTTAAGATAGGTAGAAAATCACTTGATCTGAAAATTCTGGATCATCCAAAAACAGTGATTTTCCACCTATCTTTTAAAAATAGTAAAAAATTTCTAAAAAATATAAAATTCGATCTGCAAGTATATATTCATATGAAAATTATGTCAAATGGTCCAGATCGACTGTTAATCCTGTAGACTCACTCATCTAAAAATACTATTTATGTATATTTTATTTGTTAAATGATTCCATGCAGGGTTTGAAAATAATCTTTGCAGGGCAGAAGGATGTTGTTGGCACTTCATACAAAATTTCTTAAAATGGAATCTATTTTGGGCGTGCAATAATCAAATAAAATATTAAACAGGAAAAAAAAAACAACGGAGGATATATTTTAGAAGCATAGGCTATTTTAAAATATTAGCAGGGCTTAGACATAAATATGGAAAAGAAAATATGCGGATGAATGGTGGGGTCTTCTTCTAAGATGGACATATCAATTGGCAAATTTGTGCATCCTTTTTAGATGCCATTCTTTAATTTAATGTTTGAAAACTTGATTTTGAAACTTATGATAATACAGAAAATTAAATCAAATATTTGTTCGTTTTGATTTTACAAATATCTGCTCGGGGTTCTGTGTTTATTTGTATGTTTTCCAAAGCAATGAAATTATAGAATTGTCCGAAACTAGAATAGGGTTATGTGTTTATTTGCTTATTTTGAAAGATTTTAATAGTTTGAATTTGTCATTTGAAATTAATTCGACAAATTTTTAAGTGGTATTTATCAAACTCTCTTACTAAGCGTATCACACTTTAACTTTGCTTGATGAAAGAAGTTTTGAAAGTTTGAAAGTTTGAAAAGGCTGCGGAGTCAGAGAGGCTGACAAGTGGACCCCGCGTGTTTGTCTCACCGTTCTTATTACTGTAGTATAGAACTATAGATTCGGACTAAAGATAAAATGCACGGAAATAGTGTTGAAGCAGATCTGACGGTCCTGATCTAAACTTAAAATTTGAGTTACCTCAGCTGATACGCAGAAGAATAGCCGGACAAAGCCGCCAAAAATCCGTTCTAGCGACCCATGACACTGGGACACGTGTGCGCCCAAGACGGCGACACGTCCGCACTTGGGACCGTGATATAAGCGTCGTACCATATCCTCAGTCAAACGCAAATATTGGTGCGAGTTAGGTCAACAAGGATGCATAAATAAGACAACATAACTCTTCTAACTCTTGTCTCGTTGCATTTTACTTTCAACGCTCATGATCAACATAACCAACTTTTAGCATTTAATGAGCTTTTTATGTCATAAATACATAAAAAAGAATCAAGATATAATTGAAGAGAATTAATATTTAATTCAATGATTAAGATAAACTTTTTGCATGAAAGGTCACCCGTTTAAAGTCCCACGGTAAAATCACTTGTGAATATTTAAAGGTTAAAAATTAGTTTGACTTCAATTTTTATCTGAAAAAAATATAATTACAACTAACAGCATATAAAAGTAATTTCTAACAAATATTTGAAAACAAAGCTCCTTGTATTGTCTATTTTGTTTTCGATTTGATCATTTTAGTCATAACAACTCAATTATTATTTTTTTAATAAAATATGACAACTCAATTGGTTCAAGTAGAGCAGGGGTATTTGACACTGTTTCAGACAAGACATCTCAATTATGGGACAGTACTATTTTGAGAGCAACAATTAAATAAATTAGATTATTGAATGCACAATCAAGCATCGAAGGAGAAAATTTCATTTGGTTTAGCAAAATTTAATAGCGAAAAAATGGCTTGTTGATAAGATGTAACGAAAAAAAATGTAAGAATTTGAACAAATCATATTTGGTGGTGTGAAAAAACATGTTTGACCTCTTTTTTTCTCTAATTCACATTTTGAAAAGGAGGCTTTATTGATATGCTCTGAAACTCTTTTTTTTTAATACACAAGGACGGTTATACGGTCAATCTTGATAATTTTAAAGATTTAATTATGTGTGAAATCCAATTGATTTTATTTTATTTTTAAATTTTGATATGATTTAGTTCCCCTTATGAAATGTTAAATATGCACGGGTAGTTTAGTAATTAGAATTTTACTTTGTAATTGTGAAGATTTGAATACTATGCATTATTTTTAGTTATATTTCTGATTATACGAGCATGAAAATAATTTTAAAATCAAGATCCGTGCAAAGTTAGATTAAATTTCTAATTAAATAGGATGCTGACTTCCATAAAGGATGCTCAAGCAAACATTCAAACTATTATTTTTTCTTTTGGAGAGATTAGAGTAAAAAAATAAAATTCAAATCAGCTGCTATTTCTCTCCTCTCTCTCTCCTCTTAAAGAGAAAGGTCATGTTTAGTTGTGGTGTAAGAGATGGAGTAAACCTCATACTTCACACTTAAGTACTCAAACAAATAAATAAAATAAGAGGAGTAAGATTGAGTAAGGAGTTAATCTGAAGTAACTTACTCCACCTCTCTAGGTGGATTAACTTACTCCGCTTATATGGTCCATTGTCATATACAAACTCATATTTCTTAACATCTCACTTCTCCAAGTTGATTAATTTAATCTCTAACTTCAACTGCCAAGCAATGTGTAAAATATGAGTACCATGGAGTAAGTAATTTAATCCTCATTAATTTTACTCCACAACCAAACATGACCAAAATGAGAAATAGCAATGTGTTGTTATTTTTTATGAATAACAATAGATTTGGATGCAAAAAAATGATATTAGATAATACACAATATCTTTATAATTGAGAGAATGCTCGGGATTTATGACATTGTCAAAACAAAATTATGGATGTTGTGAATTTTCATTATTGTTCACGTATCAGAACACTCAGAGCGTGCTCCACAACACAACGCACAAAGGAAGGAAAGAGGAGAAATCCGGTTTCTCTCTGCACAGTAAAATCTACTATCTTGATTCGGAGGTGAATGGTTTTGCCAAAATTCTACATAAGTGTCACATCCAAACAGTGTTTTGTGTCTTTCCCTTCCCTCTTTGATTCCCCCCCCCCCCCCCCCCCTTCTAGAGTAGGTGAACTTGCTCAATTAGCTTCAATTTGATGAGTTCTTACTTTCGCACATTGAATTTGTCCTTTCCCTCCCTTCGCGTCCCCGTTTAGAGCACAACTTACACCTTGTTTGGATGGAGAGTAGAAGAAGGAAAGGGAAGTGAAGAATAAAAATGAATGGAATGGAATAGAAAGGAAGATTAACATATTTAACTTTTTTATATTTTGATGATTAATGAAGGAAAATAAATTTAACTTTCCTTTCTATCTTATTTCTTGATTAGTTGATCAACATTTAGAAGGTTAATGAAAATTTTGGTAGTAATTGTAGGTTTGTGATAAAAAAACTTATATAAGAATTATATAGGTAAGATATAGAGTTTGTCATTTTCGTTATTTTTTCTAACAATATTTGCAACAAAATTTCTTTCTATCCATTACACCTCAAATCGAGAGGCAAACTGATTCTATTGATTATAATGATACAAGGTTAAACTTTTCACCTCCTGTACCATTCATCTCCGACTTAATTTTATCAACCAAATACAATTCGACAGAAAATTTTCTTTTCTTTCTATTCTCTCCCTTCCTATACTCTCCATTCAAACAAGGTGTTAGAGCACACCTTAGAGGTGAAGCCGAATAAACTGTCAAAGTGAGCCAAAAAAGAAATTTACAGTATGATGATTGATAGGCTAGATATAAACATATAGCCTAGACAGGATATGACAATAAATGCGAACATGATAAGGCAATTGCTGCATAAGTATTTTTTTTATAGAGATGTAATTGAACAATAACTGCATAAGTATTTTTTTTTATAGAGATGTAGCTCTCGTTTCAACGCATATCTTTCGAGATTCAGGAGAGGTCAATTGCTTACCCTGGTTGAATGTTTCTCCGATAGCTCTGTCCCTAAAAACACTAACTAAATTTAATTAGATATCGAACTTGGAACTTCTCTGTACTAAACTTGTAGTTTATATAAAATAAATGTGATTTGAAACCTCAAATAGTATTTTGACTCAATAGAAATAACTTTTTTTTTCCTTTAATATTTGAAATCTTTTTCGTTTAATAGTTTTATTTTGGTACTCTCTTCATCTCAGTCTGATAAAATATAATAATTGTTTTGATGATAATAATGTAAATTGAAAGAAAATTTTATCCGAAAAAACAATATCATTTAAAAAAAATGAATTTTTAGTGAAAATTTATATAAAAGAATATCATAACCAATTAAAATTTGGATATAAATAATTTTTAAAACAATAAACAAATTTATAGTAAAAAATATTTATATTTAATTGCATGAAAATTTCGCCAATTTTAGGAATCTGTATCCTATTGTGAGTTAATGCATTTCAGCCGTACAATCAGAATTTGATCCGAAGTAAAATGCACATGACCTCATTAATATTCACGTCAACACGGATGACCTAAATTCATTTTAAAGTAACTCAAATTTTGAATTAATGCAAACTACACACATTCCAATTTTAGTAGGCCTGTCACATGCTTGTACCAAGGTAGAGTAATTCAAATTTTGATTTTGGATACGAAACGTTTGATCAGAATTCAAATCAATTCGGATCGAGATAAAAATAAAATGAATGGAAATCTTTTAATATTTGTGTTCAAGCAGTGCTAACGGTCCGGATCTAAACTCAAAATTTGAGTTAATTACCTTAGCTGATATTAACTCTACCCAAACGAATAGCCGGACAGAGCCGCCAAAAATTCGCTTTAGCAAGTAGCAACCCATGACGATGGGGACACGTGTGCGCCAAAGACGGCGACACGTCCGGATACTGTGTTCGGCCCGTTGCATTGGAGTTTTTTTTATAAACCATAATTTAAAAAAAAAAAAGTTCGGATTTCAGCATGATTATCCGGATTTTTATAAAAACCATAAAAAACGAGTTGGTAGTTCGTTCTCTACAGTATTTTATTCTCCAGAACGGACTGCCAACTCGTTTTTGATTTTTTTCCAGTTTTCAGTCCAAAACGGGTTGGCAGTCTGTTCTCTACAGTAACTTTTTTTTTTTTTTAGAGTTTGTTTATAAAATAAATCAGATATTTTGTTTGATTTTGTATATTAACAATAAAATTAATGGAACAATTTGAAGAGATTTTTTTTTTTGTGTATTTTGACTATTTTATCAAATCAATAGATTGGTTTTCCATATAAAAAAATCAATAAATATATAAAAATCAATGGATTGATTTTCAAATCTACGTATTATTTTTCTAAAATTTATTTTTTATATTTAAAAAAAACAAATTTAATCATTTAATAGTTATTTTTATTAAAACTCATTTAATTTAAAAAGTACTTATTTTTTTTTGTAAAAGTATAAAATAAGTATTTTATTTATGAAAAAATATGTTAGTATTTTAATTGGTCGATTTTTTAGAGTAATGATACATTGGTCTACTACATTAAGGATTTAGAAGTTTCTGTAACTTTAATTTTTGAAAAAAAATTAAAATAGAGTCGATTTTTGCCATAAAAGCCGTTAGATTATGGAAAACATGTCCAGTAATCATTCAGAGACATTATTTCCTAGAAAAAATATCCAAAGACACAAATTTTTAGTATTGTTATTGTATTTCACTTTTACATTTTCTTCACGGAAATATTTATTGATTTTTTTATATGAAAAACCAATCCATTGATTTGATAAAATGATAAAATAGTCAAAATACACAAAAAAAAATCACTTCAAATTGTTCCATTAATCTATGTTAATATACAAAATCAAACAAAATATCTGATTTATTTTATAAACAAACTCTAAAAAAAAAAAAAAGTTACTGTAGAGAACGGACTGCCAACCCGTTTTGGACTGAAAACTGGAAAAAAATAAAAAAACGAGTTGGCAGTCCGTTCTGGAGAATAAAATACTGTAGAGAACGGATTGCCAACTCGTTTCTTATGGTTTTTATAAAAACCTGGGTAATCATGCTGAAATCTGAACTTTTTTTTTTTAATTATGGTTTATAAAAAAAACTCTTGTATCTATGGTCTTTTTGTTTCATTTTCACCCCTTTATTCCTCTCAAATTGCAAAAGCAATCATTGATACCCTTCAGATTATTTCACGGAGAAGTTTCGAACTTCGGTGGTGCAGAGAAAGACTGAATTCATAATACCTGAGGTAACAGAAATTTTGAATTTAGATCAGTACCGTCCAATCTGTTTTGGCATGAATATTAGGATTTCCTGATTCTGATCGAACGGTTTAGATCTAAAATTATTTATTTGTTACCTCAGAGGATTAGGATTTCTTTCTCTTCCCATTTACGCCCAACTTTGTTTATTCCTTCGTTTCATACTTTGAAATGAAATTAAATTAGGATTAGAGGAATCAGGAATCCCATTCGACATTTTGTTTTCTATTTTTTTCTTCTCCTCGTTTTCCTTTTTTATCTCGAGAACCCCGATACTTCTCTTCTTTTTACATCCATATCCATTCCTAAAAAAAACCCTTACCCTCTCTCTCTCTCTCTCTCTCTCTCTCACTCTCTCCCTCTTTTTTCTCTGATGGAGATCGAGGCAGCATAGGTGAAGAATTCTGCGATTACTGTTTTCTCTCTTGTGGTTTCTCCTGTGGGTTTTCTCGAAGGTACGATCTCGTGTTCTTTTCGAATTGTTGCTGCTTTCTTTGCTGAATTTCCAGCTTAATTCACGGGTTGTTTTCGTTTTTATTGTTTATCTACTGATCAGTGCGATTTTTGTGAATTTGCGGTAGAATCCGTTACTTTGCTTGTGGTAGGAGCCAAAATTGAGCAGGACCTTTCTTGCTTTTATTCGATTCACTTTATTTGTTGTCTGGACATTAATTGTTTTCCCTTCCTTTTGTACTTACCTAATCTATTACTGTTCTTTTTCGTGAAATTGAGAGAGCCAGTACTTTTTGTTTTTGTTTTTAGCATCCTTTGTTAATCAGCTCGTAAGAATGATCGCACAAGTAGTCTTGTGAAACTGAGATCTTTTTTGTTGATCAGAGATTCACAACTGATGTTTCGTCTCCTGTTAAGCAGAATGTTTTCGAACTATTCTTTTTCTAAAAATGGAAGAAATATTGGAGTTAAATGCGTGATAAGATATCCTGACATAACAACATAGCACCCACAATAACAAAGAAATTTGGAAATATATTGTCTGATTTGTTTATTATTATTATTATTATTATTTTTTTTTTTTGCCTATTCAGTGCGCTACCAATTGCTTACTTTGTCAAGGGTTTTTACTTACAATTTCAGCAAAGGGTTGATCTCTATGCTTCCTTCTTCATTGTTTACTAGTATTGATTTTAACTTGAAATGCTTGTTTGTCTAGATTATGAGAAAGCTATCATTTGTTTGTGGTTGTACAACATTTTACAATAGCTCGACTGATATTGAAATAGCTGATTAATAGAAGAATGGGTGCATGTTGTTGTATTGCGTCAGGTAGATCTGAGCCTGACAGGAGGCATATTTATGTATGTTCTTCTTACTTTATCTAAGATATGTGTATCATACATAAAAATTTGTAAGCCTAGTGAATACTCAATTTAATATAATTAAGTCTCGGGATTGCCTCAGGAAACTAAGAGAAGTAAAAGAACTAGTAATACTAATACCAGCAATTAAATTTCCAACCATGCTATGCACATCACATTGTAGTTCATATGTCACAAATCCAATGAGAATTCTAGTCTTAGTTATACTCAGATAACATTTTCCTTAGCTCTACAATTTTATAATTAAAATTTCTGTTTATGCTTATTTTAATTTTCACTCTTATAGCATCTACCCAGTATAGAAGAGCATGATTTGCTATCTACGACAAATGATGGGTCTTCTGTTAATTCAAATGCTATAATCGTGGATACAAATCTTGATGGGTCAACTCCTGACACGTTTCGGGCTCCACCTGCTCCTCTGCCGTATGATGGGGGCCTCACTGTTCAAGAAGTTCTAAGTAGAAGCCCTGACAATCCTGGTATTGTATGATTCTCTACTACATTGTAATGGCAAACTGGTATCATAGCAGACCAGACAAATTGCTATGTAACCATGTATAAGTGAGTAAGGTAAAAATCACTCAAAAAGGGAAAATTTTGGTTAAAGCAATGTTTGGTTCATAGCAGACTCAGTTTGTGGTGCTGAACCTTACCAATAAAATGGTAATTGACAAGAGAGTCCCTAAATGTGGATTAATTTGGTTGATGAAATTTTAAACAGATACGGGTCAGGATTTGGAGAAATCTGATTGCAAGGAAAAGGCGAAGCAGATGGAATCTCTCCCTCTGGCTGAAGATGAAGATGATTGCCCCATCTGTCTTGAAGGTATCTTCTCTCTCTCTCTCTCTCTCTCTCATATTAATGCTTAATTGTGGGTGGAACACACTCTGTGCCTCCATGTCTCCATGTTGGCCTCTCTCTCTCTCTCTCTCTCTAAATACTGGATAAACCTACATCCCCAGCACACTGTAGGGTAGCATGTATCAGTGAGAATTCAACAAGGGTTGTATTTGCATGTTTTGCAACTTGTGAGTTTTTAGAAAAAACACACTAAAAAAATTCAAGCCTGCTAATGATCTATTTTTGCGTAAATGGTAAATTATGCCCTAGAATGGTGTACTGGGTTAATTATACAGCTTTTGCATAAAAAATGGGAGGGATCACTTGACAATTGTAAAAACTAAATTTGATTTCCAATGCTATGGGAGAGATTTATAATTCTAAACGGTGGGTGCCTATAAAAAATGATAACATTTGGGGCATGTTTTATCGTTCATCAAGTGATTTGTATGAGCAAATGATTCAAAATTAACTGTCCTTGATGCATTGCCAAATAATGCTATTATAAATTTAATTGGTATACTATCTACACATCCAATTTGAATTGATTGAGAAACATTGTCAACAGTGTCATGGTAAATTATTATCATGTGATCCTTCGCTTTACAAATATGATGCGACATGTAATACTGTCTCTAGTATGAGCATGAATGATTTTGATATTTGGACTTAACGGCTTTTGCATTATCTAGTTTTAATAATTGTTGTTTGGTGTTTTCCAACTTGTTTCTGTTGTTTTGTGCAGAGTATGATAAAGAAAATCCTCGTTATTTTACAAGGTGTGAACACGAATTTCATCTTGCTTGTTTGCTTGATTGGATGGAACGAAGCGAGACCTGCCCAGTTTGCGACCAGGTTGGCCTAATTTATTTTATCTGTTCATCTTATTTTACCTTTCTTTTGTCTCAAAGAGTTTTTTTATTTTTTTTTATTTTTCAGATATTGATGATAGAGGAAATGTACCAGTAGGGACAATGCTTACTATAGATGCTTTAAAAAGCTACAAGGAAGTATTAAGTTGGGTACTCAAAAAACTTTAACAGAACCATATATTGTTCCTCCTTTCTTAGTATATGGCATTTGAGTTCAACCGCGCAACCTTTTCTTGATCATGTCACTATTTGGCCCTCTTTTTTCTCTGAATTTTGTCTCCATTGTATATCATCTTTTTTAATAGGATAGAAGTTTCGTCTATTATGGTTTTCTGGCCTTATTGTACATGGTATGCTGTAAAGCTCCTTTGTAAGTAGCAAAATTTGGAATTGAAATTTTGGAAATTTATCATACTTTCATGTTAATATCTGCTTTTGTTTATTTCTTACCCTAATTACTCAAACACAAGCGCACAGGCTTACCAGACAGATGCATGTCACTTTTGCAGGGGTTTCTTTTTGGTAAATATATATTTTTTATTAAAATTTTAATATAAGAAGTCTCTTATAATATTTTATTATGGGGGATATTGAAATTGTTGAAGATGAAATATTCATGGAAATTATGTTTTATTTTTCCAATCTTGACAATATAGTCTGTAGCAGGAATAAGTCGAATTCAAAGTTTTACAGCAGAATATTGAATTGTTTAATATTTTGGAAAAAAAAATTCGACAAAAATAGTTGGGATGTTAATTTTGTAATGTAGTTTGTTAATTGTTATTTCTTAAATGAAGCTAATTTATCTGTTGAGCTTCTATGATGATAAACTTTTTATGGAAAAAGTTGAAAGAAATGACTAATAGGAAATGCAAAAAAAATAATATGACTACTAAAATTGTCCGTTTTTTGAAATATAAAATTCCTTCCAGCCTTCTTGGAAAATGACTTGTTTAGTGGTTAGTCATAAAAGTCAGAGGTGGATTTAGAAGGCTATGGTAGTTAAGCTATTTTATAAATAAAAATTAGCAAATTAGTCCTTTACGCTTTATAATTTTCGCAAATCTAATATTTGTTAGTCTTGTTCAAAATGTAAACTTGTATTGTATTAATTTATTCAGTCCAGTAGGTAGTCAAAGAAGAGTTGGTTAGCAGTCATTCTAAGCCATAAGTTTGAAGCTTGGTAGATAGGATGACAGTCAAAGACGTCTCTTCTGATTTCATACTGGTTTTTGTATTGTCTCATTTGCAATCATGCTAATTTAGTGATGCTGATATTTTGAATTTGTACAGGGATTTAATCGTGCTTTTGAGTCGTCTGTGTAGAGGTTATCTGATTTTTATCATCTTTTATTTGCTATGTGTTGACTTTTCTTATAGGTACGCGTACGCCTACGACATGAAGAGTCAGAAATGTTCCTTTTTGGGAGGGTCAATTTCATGTTTATATCTGAAAAACTTCGAAATTATGTATTTTTCTCTTAAAAAAAACTCAAAAAGTTATCAATTTTATTGTCTTTTATATTAAAACTCATTTTATAAATAAATTTATAAAGCGTCTATTTTATCATTTATTAAGAAATATAAAAATATGTAGCATGCTTAAGAAAAAACATTAATCTTCTAATTGGTCGGTTTCCGAAGACAAATGAATCATTTCTATCCTTCTAAAGTTACAGTAGTATATACTTAAATTTCATTCTATGTGCGTCAAAAGTAAAAAAAAAATGACTCATTTGTCATTGGAACCAACAAATTTAAAGTTAATATTTTTACGAAACATGCTACATATTTTTTTTTTTTTACTTAATAAAGAGTAAAATGGATATGTTATAAATTTTAAATGAGTTTTAATAGAAAAAAAAATTAACTTGTGACTTTTTGAAATTTCAAAAGGGTAAATATGATATCATAAACATTAGACGGCAAAAACTTAATTTCAATGTTTTTGAGGGGTGTACGTGTAATTCCCCCCACCCCACCGTTTTTTTATCCTTTAAAATTTGTAAGGTTAGGTTCCACCTGTCCAAGCCTGCGTTTTGAAAGCTATTCAATCTGCAAACATTTTCATATCATACATGACGCATATGCACTGACCATTTGACCTGATGAACGCTCAGTGTGTTGGACTGTTACCGTCTGTAAGTACGTGTCAAGTAATTATGAAAAGAACAAAAAAAAAAAAAGTTTCGGAATAGCCACAACATCAACCGTGATTTTTATTAATATTCAAAATTAAATATAAATTGTAAAAGTTGTTCAGAGAAGTTGACTATTAATAAAAATATCCAAACCGGTTAATTATTGGCTGTTCGTAATTTTTTATTAGAACTAGTTAATTATTGGGCGGTTCTTGAAATTTTTTTTTTTGAGATAATTATATATATATATTGTTGAGTTTAGATTAGGACTATTTTTTATATTATTTTTTTATGTGCATTAACTAATTAGTAAATATCAAGTTTTGAGAATTTCTGACTTTATTTAAGTTTCGAAAATATCAATACTATATAATTTGATTTATTAGAAAGACTATCGATTTTTATATTTCATTTATTTGAAATTAATATTACAACTTTTTCAGACGGATGTGATGTTTATTAGTGCTCTAACAAATTCGATATGTGTATTTCTGTTATAATGCATATGTAATATTTTTAAGTTATTTCTCTCATTTCTAAAGCACATGTATATCGTACATGTATTTATCTAAGATATCTCTCGTAAACAGGTGAGGCTAGGACAACAAAAAATAAAGCAAAAGAGAGGGTATTTTCACTAAGAAGGCGTCAAACGACGACGAAACTTCAAACGGCCATAAAATGGCACTCAAGTGTCTGATTTTAGCAAATAATGACTTTTCAGAAAGCTTGTGAAAATACACATGCATTAGTGATGGCTATGCCATTTTTCAAAATTCAGAATTGTCAAAAAACAAAGGGAAGAGTTTCAAAACTTAAGTTGAAGTTTCCGATTAAGATTTTTGTTCCTATTTTTCGATCTAAGTAGCTCAGTAAATTGGTTATATAATGAACTTGTAGAATACTAATTTTTACTATTTTGATTTACGAAAGATGACACAAAATGACTTAAAAATAAAAGAAAATTTTGAAGAGTTCTAATATAATATTTATTTCAAATAAATCAAATATAAAAATTAGCAATCTTTCTAATAATCAAATTATATATTATCGGACATTCTCGAAGCTTAAATGAAGTCGTTTTTTTTTTTACCTATTAGACATTCTCGAAACTTGATATTCACTAATTAGTCAATGCATGTGCAACAAATAATATAAAAAAAAATTAGTCCTGACATGAACTCGACATGAACCGGCTAATAATTGGCCAGTTTCTAATAAAAAATAAGGACCAGCTAATAATTGGCCGGTTTAGATATTTTTATTAATAGCCAGTTTTTTTGGACAGATTTAGCCATTTATATTTAATTTGGATATAAATAAAAATCACTGCAACATGAAACGCTTACAATGGTTCGATTTACTTAACTGGTCAATATTCTGGCACTTGGAAGTTGGCAAGGTGATGACATCTGCAGCTATCGCACTTCTATTTATTTATTTATTTTAGAAATAAAAATTAGCGAAAACAATATTGATTGATTTTCTACTAATACATAGATGAAACTAAAAACTTATGTTGAATTTTACACTTTACCATACTAATGATAACATAGTGTGGAAAATTGATAGGACCGAACAATTAGTTTGATTCTATTGGTCTCTCTTCAATGTCTTCAATGGAGGTTTGGGTGAAAGAGAAAAAAAGAAGGATAGGAGAGAGTTTGTGAATCTCACAGCTCTTACAGAAACCGAATCAATTGTTCGGTCTCAACCATTTTTGTATTTTTTGAGTCAAAGACACAAATGCAATTTTAAAAAATTACTAGGCTAAATAAATCAAATTATTGATTCGATCTCAGAAAATACCTCGATGGGACCGTATCATTGGTTGATTTTATCTATGGGTCGAAAAAGAGAATCAATCTTATTTTTGATAAATTATTATTTTTTATTTCTAATAATAAAAAATTGCAGCTATCAGGCTATTACATTAATTGAGATGAAAATTTATAATGATGGGATTCATGTCGTTAGGGGTGTCAATGACACTATTTTAGCTGTTTCTCTGACTTGTACTGTATTCGATAAGACATGTACGGATAATTTATTTTTTGTTAGCTTGTTTAGTACTGATAAGAGTAAAGTTTTATTTAACAATTAACATAATGCATAAGAATACGGATAAAAATTATTAGTTATCTTATATAATAATAATTAAAATATATAAAATTATATACATAGATTAATATTTAGAGCAAAGTTAGGGTGTGATGTGCTCACCAAAAGGATTTGGTGAGCACGACTTCAAAATTATATCGGATCGGCTTCAAACGACAAATTTAAACTGTTGAAATTCTAGTGCTTCATGAGTGATGCATGTACATGCAAAATTTTGAAAGTTTAGAATTTATTTGCTACAAGATCAAGCGGTCAAAGAAATTATAAAAAAATAAATATATAAACAAACTTATAAAATAACTTATAAAAAATTCATTTCTTTGACCGCTAGACCTTGTAGCAAATGAATTCGAAATTTTTAAAATTTTGCATATACATGCATCACTCATGAAGTACATGGATTTCAACGGTTTGGATTCATCGTTTAAAGCCGATCCGATATACTTTTGGAGTTGTGCTCATCAAACCCTCTTGGTGACCCATCACACCCTAGCTTTGCTCTAATATTTATATGGAGATTATGAATGATATGATATAGTTTTATTCATAGCTCAATATGTATCTATTCAATAGCATCATTATACTTGTTTATTTTCTGATTGGGTCAATTATATACTATTTTGTATATTTCTTCCAACTATAGTCGGTATCTGTTATCTTTATTTTCTTCTTTGCACGGCTTGTATTTGATAAGACGAGTATTCAAACTTCTTTGCACGGTTTTTATTGTGTTAGGATAATTTTTTTTGAAGTTAACATAATGAGTAGGGACCGAATTTTATGTCCCCCAGGGGGCAGGGTTTTTCTGTCACTGACAAGTGGGCCCACACCAAAACTAAAAAATAATATTTAAATTTATAAATTCGTCTGGACCCACATGTCAGTCTCACAGGGGCAGGAAAATCCTGCCCCCCGAGAGGCAAGTGATCTCTTTCCTAACGAGTACGGATATAGAAGTACTTCCTCCTGATTCATTTTTGTACCCGTTGTTCACTGACATTCTGACTTGTTCGATGAACTTACTGTTCACGTGGAAAAAAAAATAATTCAGTAAAATTATGTTTAAATTCCAATTTCATACTCATTCTCATCAGTTGGTCGAAGAGGAATTCGTATCCTCTGAAATATCTCAAACTTTGCGTGATTTTTTGGAATATCTCAATCGTTTAAATACGTTCTGCACGAATCTCAAAGCTCAAATAATACTACCCCTACGTTTCCCGAATAGGCACCGGACACCTCGGTCACGCAAAAATTGAGATATCTTAGAGGATACGCACCCATCAAAGAGGACCTAAATGCTCAACCTAGTTGAACCAATAGTAGTACAAAGTCCGAAACCCGAACGCATGTACAGCCTCGTGAGTTAATTATATATAACCCCCCATTTCTATCCCCCCTTCATCCCCGCAGTCCTAAAAAGGAAAGTGCTAACTAACTTTTTGTCTTTTAGTGGGGGACAATATTTTTTGTTGTTGGACACCAATGGTTAATACTACAATGAACGAAGTTAAATACTAGATCGATGCACGGTAAATACATTAAAGACTGAAGTTAAATACTGCAGGAAATTTAAACCATCAAATTGTCGGTAACTAATTTTTTTTGTCTTTTAGTAGGGGGATATGAGAGGATGGTGGTGCGGAGACGATAATTACAGATTGATAGACATGTTTACCACTATCTCTAATTGTTAAAAATAATTATATAGAACCCCACATTCTCATCCCCTCTTAAATACTAACTTCCCTAAAGTTAAATATTAACATTCCTAAAGTTAAATACTGATGTGTATAAAGTTAAATACTAAGATATAGGATGCTAAATAGAATCCATGCAACTTATTTATAATTTTAGAGATTAATACTTTTGACTTTAAAGATAAATACTAACGTTCATAATGTTAAATACTAACATTCCTAAAGTTAAATACCGATGTGCGGGACGCGGGAACATTAGTTTGTCATTTTTTGTGGGGACAGATTATGTCGCTGTTGGACGCGGACGGTTAATACTCCAATGAATAGAGTTAAATACTTCTTCGATGCACTATTATTAATACTCTAATGGATAGAGTTAAATACTGCACGAAATTTAAACATCAAATATCGGAACCTAATTTTTTTTGTCTTTTAGTGCGGGGACGCAAATGTCGGAACCTAATTTTTTTTGTCTTTTAGTGCGGGGACGCGGGGACAAAAAACTTAATTTTTTGTGGGGACATAAATTGCTTCGCTGTTGGATAGACGGTTAATACTCCAATGAATAGAGTTAAATACTTGTTCGATGCACTGTAAATACATTGCAGATAGATGTTAAATACTGATGGAAATTTAAATACCCAAACTGTTGGAACCAGATTTTTTGTCTTTTAGTGCGGGGATAGAGAGGGGATGGGTGTGCGGGGACAGTTATCTGGGTCCCGTGATCAGTGTCCTCTGACTTGTTTGTCCCCAGAACATCTCATCATTAACTTCCATCTCAATCAACAATCGTAGCTTTTATTATCCGAATCTTTACACAAGACAAGAAAAATAAACTTTTACAATCAATGGATCAGATGTTAACATACAAAATATGAAAAAAGGTTCCCGCATCTATCAAATGGGGCCCCAACTTCGGAAATAAATCTGCTGCGATTCTAAAGAATCGCAGGGTTCTGTTTGTCCAAATCAAATCATTTATTTTTTTGAAATGTACGAATTTCAAAGCACTTGATTTTTATGTATGAATCTCAAAACAAATGGATGGTTTGATTTGGACAAGCAGGAACCCTGCGATTCCAAAGAATCGCAGTAGATTTGTTTCCCCAACTTCAGGTGGAGAAAGATAATTTGTGACTTGGTGACGCTGACAAAAGAGAGTTTTATATTAAGAGAAGGCTTAACGTAATCAGGGGCGGATTCAGGATTTTCGTCAGGAGGGGACAAAAAAATATCGAATCGGATTTAAATAACTAAACGGGTCCAAATCCATTAACTATTTAAGTATTTAATAAAAAATAATGCTTTAATTTATATTTTTCAATGCTCTGACTTGTAATTTCTGATATTTCAATCTATAATTCTAATTATTAATCATAATTGAAGAAATTTACTTTAATTTGAACTCTAAATTTAACCCCAACTACAAATTAAACATCCAGCGGGGGGCAAAAAAATTTCCAGGATGGGGCAAAGTCGATCAAAACGTCCCGACTTCCACTAAAATGCAAAATGCCCCCCCCCCCCCGGATAGACTTGGGTCCGCCCCTGAACGTAATGACAATTAATTTTGATAAACTTAATAACCTCTTTAAATTTGAAATGAACAATAAGATGTGATGTACATGCTGTACATATATTGTCTATAAAAAGATTGCGAATTTGTATATGTTTCACTGTACGTCAAGTAACTTAAAATTCCAACGAGTTAAATTTAGTTAAATTGTGATAGACTGATAGGGCCATGCACCAAAGACCTATACAAAACAGGTATTGGACTAAGAATAGACTGAGCCTCGGATCTCTTACTCGGATCAGGCCGAAGTCAAATAGAAAGCCTAAGGCCGAAGAGTAACCCTTACACATGGTACCGAGCTCTGGTACCGAGCTCAAAGTAATTCAGATCGGACTCCTGCGCAGGAACAGCTCGAGAAGAGTGGAGGCCTAGGAACACGAAATAGCCCGACCCATCAAGGCCTGGGAATGGCCATATTCGAACATGGTTTAGTCGGGCCTCAGCCTAGAAAATCCTGACTTGGTCCCTGCTTAGCATCACCGCCCAGTGCCCGCACCAACTATAATCCGGTGCTGCGATAGCCTATACGGAATGGTGTCAGAGCAGAGCTTGACAAAAAAAACTCATTTATTTGGGGGTTGAACTTGACACACTAATAAAGATATCACAGGTTATAATTCTAATATCTCTACTATTCCCAACTTGGGACCAACACTGCACACCAATACCAATCTCGGCCCGCTTTCCTTATAGCGGGGTGAGTCCAAAATATCAAAGTCTTGCACACACAGCCTGCTTTTCTGAACATGACGTATCAAACCGTATGAAATTGAATTAGTAGACTATTTATATATCCAACGACATATTTAATTATTTTTTTAAATCAAATTATGTGGAATCTTATTTTGTATGTCACGGTTTAATTATTCTTTATTTAGCTAGGGTGCTAATGATTTTAACGCCACGTGTATAGTTTGCAAGTCAATGGTTTAATCATTCTGCGGTTACCAAATTTGCGCACGGTGCTAGTGATTTAATGTCACGGTTGCTTGCATCTTGCGTTTGGTACAAACACTGATGAATGTCCTGAACTAATTGACAACTTAATTATTCAGAAAAAGTTTAGCGAGGTATTTCATAATTCGAGAATAATTCGAGTATAATTGGAAATTATATATTGAGTCTGACCGGAGATCGATCTTAGTCTCACAAGAGAGTATACACTAGGAAGTTTTTTTAATCAAGGAATAATTCATATATAATTTGTAAAATTCACAAATAATTGAGAAATAATTCAGATATACTGAATAATATGCAGATTAATTTGTCAATAACTCAAATCCAAATAATTCGCAAATCTTATTACTATGCTCTGAAGCAGATAATGAAAAGAATGTACTTTAGATATATTTTTTAAGGAAACAGTACCTAGTATACATTTAACACATTAACTTGATAACCGTAATAACTAACATGAAATTTGTCAAAATTGAAAAAATCATAAGTGCAGTTGTTTTTAAATTTAATATGACTTGTTCTATAATTTGATGTCATTTAGTGATCAAGTAAAAGTAAAATGAAACTTGAGCTGTTAATTTTCAATTATGACATCATAGATTAGTTGTCTTTTAAATTATATTAAATTTGACATTCGAACTATATGAATGCAAGAAACATTAATTTGATTCTTTGTTTATTTTATCGTGCTTAACTTCATACCTTAAACTGTACTATCAATGATGGGAAATAGGAGTGAGAAATCGCTCATAACTAAGAACTCGCTCGTTAAAAACTTGCAAGTAACTCGCTAATAACTCGTTCATTATCAGCTCGCTCGTTAACTTAATGAACCGAACAAACTCCAACACGCTCATTAATAATTGAGTTACATAAATCATACCACATCCAATCTCAAGTAGAAAGTATGTTGTGTAAATTGCAACATTAAGATGTGTTATTTGGGTTGATGAATAAAAACAAATTCAAATTAAATACTATGCAAATATCTTGTTCTGTGTGGATACCTATAAGAGACGGTTGAAGTTAATTAACTGGTAATTTGTGATGTTTGAGTCTGGTTCTACAACTCAGCATGTCAGTATGCCAATATTTTTTATTGAAAGAATTAGCTATCACTTATCAGTTTGTCTAGCTCTGAAACAAAAACTCGAAACAAAAGTCAAAATTGCCTACCGACTTTATTTCTTAAAGAGTCACTTAATGAGCACGAGTCAAGTCGAGCATTTGACGAGTTGAGCACAAGTACAATTGTCAAATCGGTATTGTCTTCTCAACTCGAGTTGACTCGCTTATTAACTTAATGAACCGAGTACGAGCATACTCCAACTCACAATAAAACTGTGGGCCTTCAGTAAATTATACTTAGAACATATACTTTGGAGGCTTGGAGCTTTATTATGATTATGCAAATTTCATGATCCTAACATTTTTGTGTTCTCAAATGGGTCAACTGTGGGCCTACAACGATGGGCTTATTTATGTCAGTAGTTGGAGGTTAAAAATATGTTATGGGCCTACCATCATACTTTTATTTTTAAATGTTAATAATTTAAAATTTAAAATTCAAATATCAAAATATATTTCAATTTGATCTACATCATTTTCTTTATGTACATTTAAAATAATTCAATACTTGACTGTGTTCATATCGGTATAAAATTTTTGCAAAGATAAATCAATATGAATAAAAAAAAATAGAAATTTATTATTTGCATGTAGGTAAAATAATATAAATCACATATAACAGTTTTAGTTTGACATATAAAATTTAAAAAAAATTATTGTTAAAAAAAATAGAGATATAACAAAGACATAAAAATAAAAACATCTCAACCATCATCTTTGAATAATTAGGTTCATTCATAATTTTGCAAACCAAGCATATTGTAATTTGGTAAATTTCGATTTGATTTAAATTCATTGCGGTAAATCTTAAAAAAAGAAAAGGAAAAATAAATAAATTAATCGGAGGTCTTGACCCGTGGATATTTTCGCAGCCGCGTGTTTGTTTCGCTCGCTCACGAAATTTAGAAATGTGATGCTTTCATGCCTTTAAGAGGACCGTGGCGTGTCCGCATTTGAAAGAGACCAAATGTCCCGCATAATTTTGGAAATCTATGTGTTGTTAAAGGTTTGAGAAAACTTAAAAAAATGAATTAAATTTGGATGGATAAACATGCCTATGAATTTGTAAACAATAACTTTCAATATAATAGACTAAGCAGAGTAATGAAAATGAAAAATAAATAAATTATTTTATTTATTTCTACGACCTTCATTTAATTTGTTGATTTTGTTTTCTTTAAATAAATTAATCATCAGTATATATATATTTTTTATAATTATAGCAGTTTGTAGGTTATTATTTTTTCTTTATATAATAAAATAATTAATTTTACTCCATAAAAAAATAGCAAACTTCTCAACTTTGGACAGTCACCACTAGAGGTGTTCAAAATGGTCGGTTCAGTTGGAACCAAACTAAAATAATCAAACCAAACTTTTTTCTTCGGTTTTAAAAAATAGAACCAAACTGAACCGATTAAATTTATAAACAGATTAAGAACCGAACCAAACAAACTGAAATAAATTTCGGTTTGTTCGGTTCAAACCGAAGTAGACTTGTTGGTGCTATTATAAACGAAAATTATACATGTTAATACACAAGTTGTTTAATTCCATACAAAATATGTAAATGTTTTAAAGTGTTTAAACTAAAGAGAAATAAAAGAAGCAATGATTGAACCAATATAATTTGGTTGGTTCAGTTTAGTTGGTTTTCAAAAGTTTAAACTGAATCGATCCATTTAAACTGAAATAATTCATAAATTCAACTAAATTGATTCATTTGAACTGAACAACTGAACTATTTAAACCAAATTTAATTCGGTTGCAAATCAAACAAATCAAACCGTTTGAACACCCCTAGTCACCACTCCCGCATTACATCCAAACAATATTTTACTTCACTTTTCCATCCATTTCCATTTTAATAGAATCCCGTAATTTGCGTTCTTGAATTCTTTTTCCGTGAGACTTCATCCCATACAACGATAAACAAATCATACAATCTCATAACTGCCAAAGCACTACAACCCCCGGTAAACGCGGGTAAACATATTGACAGAGCTGGTTTACCTTCATACATAGCACCAGTCATATATATATATGTTTTTTTTTTCACTCTCTCTATTGATCCTGCACTGCATAAAGCTAAACCAGCTATGTCAATATCTTTACCGGGTCAAAGTACCCAGGCCAAGTCTTCGACCCGATAAAATTTATTCAATTGCACGCTGTAACAGCTCGCGCCACTCCACATACGCAGTCTTCAAAGATCAAGACTTTGGTAAGCGAAGAACATTTCAGCGATGGCGTCGCTCTCTTCCGACCACTGTCGGAACTTCTCCGGCGGAGCAGATGGAGGCGGAGGCAGGAGAAGAGCGTCGACCTCCACCGAGACTCCTGACAGGTGGGATCCATTCTCTTCCGACCACCGCCGACACTTTTCCGGCGGAGGAAATGGAGGCGGTGGCAGGAGAAGAGCGTCGACCTCCACCGCGACTCCTGACAGGTGGGACCCAACCGCCAGTCCGTTCTCCACTTCTTCGGCTGCCACTGGCGAGCAGAGGCAGCGGAAGGTTGGGGGTTTCTTCAAATCCATGCAGCTTTGCTTTGGTGTCTCTGAGAAGGCATCGTCGGCTCCGGAGACCATGTCGAAGAATTCCTCCTGTGAGTTTTCTGATTCTCTTTCTTTTCATGTTTTTGTTTAGTGCAGATTGTGTGTGCGTGCGTGTTTTTTTTTTTTTTCCAGTTCAGTGTTATGAACAAAAGGTTGGTTAGTGTATTTAGCGACCAAGGTCAGTTAAAATTATGAAGATATTTTGTATTATGTTATGATCGTACACCAATAACTTGAGAAATATAGTGCGGTTCCATGATTACATAAATTTCACAAGGATTAACTATTCATTGGAACTTTCAATTTTGGTTAATTTGGTGCAATTTCTATGTAATCACCACTCATGTTTTGATGTCAGCATCGCAATTTCGTAGCCCATACAGTGGTTCATACAGCACAAGGGGAAAGCAATCGGGTAGAAATGCATTTGGCAACTTCACAAATGATTTCCAGAGTTGTGTTTTCACCATGGAAGAGATCTTGCGTGCAACGAAGAACTTCTCCCCTGGGCTCAAGATTGGACAAGGAGGGTTTGGCACGGTGTTCAAAGGGACGCTTGATGATGGTACACTTGTTGCAGTTAAACGTGCCAAAAGGGTTAGAATTCCTTTGTTTTGTTATTTTCATGAGAAAAAAGATATTCCTTTATTGCACTGCTCGGACTGTATTCAGCAGGACGGAGGCAAACTTTCAAGCTATGGGGTCAAATACATATTGGGAGTCAATCATATAAAATTTTCATGTTGAGTATGGAGTCAATTTTAGGGTACCCATAGCATTTCACTCTAAACTATATAGCAAAATCACGTCCAAGCATGGAAATTTTGAAAATGAATGGGGGTCAATTCATCCTTACTCGATCTGCCATTGGTATTCAGGTATCAGGTCCATTGTTTGCTATGGGTTGGATCTTAGATGGGCTTACAATGGGTGCTTTTCATATTGGGAGAAATTAATTATACAATTTGGCAAAGTGCCAATGCAGTTTGAGTGTTTATAAAGCTGGAAAACTCATAGTTTTTTCAATGTCCCTGGTTTCCATTCTGTTTAGTTAAATAATGGTCTTTTTACATCGATTGGTTGCCAGTAGTCGAAATAACATCAACACCTTAGGCTGCTAAGTAAAATAATGGCTGAGAAATTTCATAATGGGCGAGCCGTTAAATTCAGCAATGGGATTTCTAAGTTTGCAATTTTACAAATGTCGTAGGTAGTAATTTCAATAGTTATTTTTTTCCAAATTGAAAAAAACAAATTCATACTGGGAACTCAATAGGTACTTATCAGATTATTGAATTCAATTCCAACATCTAAAACCTTTATTCCGTTTTGATGTCCCGGTCTTTACATGAAAGTTGAAACTTCAACTTACCAGAAAAGAAATCATGCAACACCATATAAGATATGTACCAATATCATAACAGTAATAGATATGTTATACCATAGGACCTTTTTATTTTGTTCATCTGAAGATTTATGCATGTCATGTAAGCAATTGATGAGTTTTATTTTATCTATTTGGGCAAGAAAATGAGCCCAAACAATAACTCTGGACTTCTCTTCTATTCAGAGTCTATATAACCCTCACGTGTGCGTGGAGTTTAAAAGTGAGATAAAGATAATGGCTGAAGTAGAGCATATAAATCTCGTACGGTTCTATGGATACCTCGAGCAAGGAGATGAAAGGATCGTCGTTGTGGAGTATGTACCAAACGGAACATTACGGAATCACTTGGACGGTACGTGAAATCAGGTCCAGTGTGTGTACACACACACACACACACACACAGTTAGATATATATACATACATATATATATAGATATATAGGTATATATACATACGAGATGGGCTATGGTGAGTTGCGAAGTAAGATTCTTATTTTATTTTCACGCTTATATCTCTGTTTTCAAAGTCTAAACAGCCGATCCAACCCGCTCAACATGACCTCCATATTGAAATGTGCTTGGAGATCAAATTTTACATTTTTTGGGATATTTGTACTATTTTTTTAGATGGGTAGAAAACCGTTGTTTTTGGATGGATTATGGACCATAAAAAAACAATGATTTAAAAAATTCTAAACTAATAGTAATAAATTTCCAAAAAATGTAAAATTTGGTCTCCTAGCACATTTCAATATGTAGATCATGTTGAGCGATTCGGATTGACTATTTGAACTTTCAAAAGTAGAAAATATAAGCGTGAAGTAAAACAAGCCTCTTACTTCGCAACTCACCATAGCTCAACTCTACTCACACACACACATATACATATATACATATATACATATACATATATATTACACGCACACACACACATATACATATATTCAGGTATCAGGTCCATTGTTTGCTATGGCTTGGTCCTTTTTTTTATTTTGGTTTTATATTTAGCTTTACCATAAGTGCTTGTCAAGAGCCTAGTTAGCCTTTCGATCTAATATTATGAAAAACCAAGCTGTACAAGAATTCTGTTATGTGCAGCTTACTTGGTTGAGATATATAAAATGTATTATGCAGGACATCAGGGTAAATGGCTAGACATGGGTGCACGTCTGGACGTCGCAATTGACGTTGCTCATGCCGTCACTTATCTCCACATGTATGCAGGTATGTGTTTGTACTTATCATATCCATACCTGACATTTGGCAATGTCTCCCCATTATATATATTTTTTTTCCTGTTTATTTCTCTCTTCTATTTTCTTTTCTTTTATAGTTCAGGCACAAAACAAGGTGAGGATTAATTAAGCCTTTAATATTAAATTCTTCTGTGATTGGGGCTATTTCATGTGGACCCTTGCAGATTAAAATTACCAAGCCAAGTTTTTCTTCATTATTTTTCCAGATCATCCGATAATCCACAGAGATATAAAGGCATCCAACATCCTTATTACTGAAACCATGCGTGCGAAGGTTGCTGATTTTGGGTTTGCACGGTTCGGATCGGGTGATTCTGATTCTGGTGTGACCCATGTTTCGACCCAAGTCAAAGGAACTGCCGGTTATCTTGACCCGGAGTATCTGAAGACTTACCACTTGACTGAGAAAAGCGATGTGTATTCCTTTGGTGTGTTGTTGGTGGAGTTGATATCAGGTCGAAGGCCAATAGAGCCCAAGAGAGAACTTCAAGCAAAAATAACAGCAAGATGGGTATATTTATTTCTTGCTCCTTTTTGTAGTTTCTTTACCTTTTCTTTTATGCCTGATTATGACCCACTACCTTCCTTTTGTGAATTCACTTCTACTTCTTTATATGCGATTTTTTTTTGTTTTGTAGGAGCTCTAGTTGGGTATTTTTTTTTTTTTGTTAATTTTCTGTCCTTTCTTTTTGGAATTTTTTGCCAACAGAAGGTCCTTATTGATAAAGTCCCCTTATAGTTGTATCAAACGAACTGCTACTTTATTGAGAAACTAGAGTTAGTTCTCTACTATCTATGTTCTTAGTCTGTTAGATTTTTATTTCCTTTTTGCCCCACTTTGTTCTTTTGTGAGAAGCAGTTGTCTTTGCAAAAGAACCTTTTTCTTATATCAAAGACCAAGACTAGAGATTGGGATTGAATTTCTGTTAAATTTAGATGATGCTTTGCAATAATAGAAAGTGAGGGGTTGCTACTTGCTGCAATTCTCACTGATAAGATGATGAACTAATTAAGATGATTTGTTTTACTTTCTTTTCTTTCAGAAAATTCTCTTCTATAGATTTGAGTATAGTTCCCACTCAATTGGATTTGCTTGCCCCAATATTTCACTATGCACTGTATAGAGTACCATCTTGGATCTGTATTTATTGGTGATACATAATGCCATATCATTTTAGCATGCTTAATACTGATTGGTTATTTAATTGTGCAATGCTTAATGCATCTCAATTGTCTCAACATATATCCAAATTATGTTTGGTGGACACAAAAATGGTCAGAGAACAGTCAACGTTTATCTAAATGACCAAAGACATAAGCACTAGATGAAGTTTTTGTTAATTAAACAAATAAACAGAACAACAAATGTTTACATATGGTTTGAACAGGCAATGAAGAAGTTCACAGAGGGAGAGTCAATAGAAGTGCTGGACCCTGCTCTTCCTAGAAATGAGGCAACCATTGTGGCACTGGAGAGGGTACTGGAGCTCTCCTTTACTTGTCTGGGCCCAGAAAGAAAGGATAGGCCCAGCATGAGGCGGTGTGCTGAGATCCTCTGGAATGTTCGGAAGGATTTCAGAGACCTATAATTATGCTTCATCAGATTCAGTTGGCAAAATTTCTGACAGTAAATATGTGTCTACTTAAGGTGGAAAGTGAGTTCAGAAAGTACTGATAGAGGTAAGCATGAATTCTTTTCAGTTTGCTTTCTTGTTATGTTTTGTGGTATGTTTATAACTAGTTTAGCCTTAATAATAGTCTGGGAGTCTGGATAACTCTGAACCAATCTGATACTGTTGTTTTGTTTCAGTGCCTGGTTCTTACTGGTACTACATAGCTTGCTAATCCTTTCCGACACGAGAATTATTTTTGTAATATGTTGTTGTTACTGGTGGTACTGAGTTCGAATATTATAGAAACACATGGACCATATTGTGGAACAAAACAAAGTTGTAAGGGTAGAACTAGAATTTATTGTAAAGATAGAAGATTATAGAATGTTTTTTGTTAATGTATAAAGTATAGGAACTGGTAGTGATGTTTGGGTTATCTTTTGTGTATATTAGGGGAGAATGGAGTGTTTGTGTTCGTGCGCGTTTGGTAGAATGGAGTGCATGCATATTTTTTGTATGTAATTTATTATTTCGATCGTTATAAGCTGTACTAGATATATATCATTCTTGACTTGTGTCATAATTCTTGGACCAAAGTCGAATAGTGTTTTTGAATTTTGAAGATAGCATGTATGGTTTCATGTAAAAACTACAGATGTTTTTATGGCACAATAATGCTACTTTGTTGTCTACTCAAAAGTCTCAAA
Organism: Carex arenaria; assembly: GCA_964058825.1. Taxonomy (NCBI): domain Eukaryota; kingdom Viridiplantae; phylum Streptophyta; class Magnoliopsida; order Poales; family Cyperaceae; genus Carex; species Carex arenaria. The sequence continues at coordinate 34,124 of CAXKVW010001343.1, read as the reverse complement.
TTGAAGTGCTACTCACCTAAAAAAATTATCACCAAATGTGGCCCAAATCTGTTTTTCTAGCATAATATATTTTCTTGTCTTCCTTTTAGATTGAAACATTTGTTAAACTCCCTTTTGAGGTAATATATTTTCTTGTCTTCATTGTGACTTGTATGTAGTTTTGGTAGTGTTTAGCAATTTAATTATTTGGAGATATTATCTGCTCTCTTCGAAAATGCAAATCTTTTATCTTATTCTATCTTATCTCATCCGGTATTCCAATCCCACTAATTATTTGCAATTTTTTAAAAAAAATCTTAAACAATTCGTCTACATTTTGTCCCAAGTGTCCAAAGATTAATGGAGGACTACATTTATAAAATTTACCTAACTAGTAAACATTATATTTAATAATATTTATTGCACCATCCTTAAGTAAAGTATTTTGTTCAACGTTCTAAATAGCGATTATAGCGGCGTAGCGGGGAGACAAAAAAAAAAGCTATAGCGAGAAAGCTTTCCTACATAGCGTTTTTTTTTTAAATTATATTTTATATTTCTACTAATAATAAATATTATCTATGTAAAATCTCATAGAGTAACAGAAACACCAAATTAATTACGAAGTTTTAATATTCATATTAAACTAATACAAAGTCCAAATTGTTATTCAAAATATCCCTAATTCTATAATTCATAAACTATCGATACATTTTCTATTCAAAATATCATACTATCATATATTAAAAAACATTTTACTACATATTCAAATCAACCATTCTTTATATTAGTCAGACTGAGACACAACCCATTTAATTTCGGTTTGGACTTTAAATCCCGTTTAAATTGAAAAAAAATAGAAAAATAAGCCCATGTAGCATAGCGGACCGTAGCTCGGTTAACGCAGTTTTACTCCGTAGCTTAGCTTATGAGGTCCAAAACCGCTATAGCTAGCTATTTAAAACACGGTTTGTTTAAAAATAACAACCCTTATAACTATCCTTATGAATTCACCTAATTTTTTTTGTACTTTTTATGCATCTTAAAATACATATTTAACTATTGATAATACTCTCCTGCTTATTTTACTTTTAACATAACTGCTGATAGATATGATGCATTTTGACTCCATCTCAATATGTTTTGGCAGTTGTTAATAATTATTTTGAATTTTCAAACATATATTCCCAAACCCCTTAAATTCACATTGAACAATTTTCAATATACAAACTTCTTATGATAGAATGCTTGCTCACAATTATTATTTTGAACTTTCACACTCAGTGTAACTTTTCTAATTAAAAATTGCGGAGTTGACTATTACATGATATGCATTTGAGTATTATAAGTAATGCCCATTTAGTTCTGAATTTTTTATTAATAGAAAAAAAATATCGAAAAAAAATTATTTTTATGAAATATTGATATTTCTATCCGTCTGCTACAGTGTTCGCTCATGAAGCACGATATGTAGCGGACACTATAGCAGAAGTGATAGTTTATTCCGTCCGCTACTGTAGCAGATGAAAATGTCTATACCGTATTTTCTATATATACAATCTCTTTTTTGATATATGTTCTTTTTCTTTTTTCTATTAATAGAAAATTCGGCATTTAGTTAATGCATAATTCATTCTTACCTATTTTTTTTTTGATAAAATATAGTTAAGCTGAGAACTTGAGTGAGTATAATATTTGCTAAAATAAATTATGATTTTTTGTGAGCCGTATTTGCCTGAATTAATATATCAAATTTCCAGACTATTGGAGAGCGAAAGTAAAACTAATTAAAAGAAGAAAAAAATAACCTGCCTATAACAAAACCGATTTTTTTATTAATAGAAAAAATAAAATAAAAATAACGACAATGAGGAATGATTTTTGACTAATTCTTACATTAACAATTATCATCTCTAGCAGATGAGGATGCATCAGCATTCTTCATGAAAAAAATAAGAAAGGCCAATGATAATCTCTTCAATGTGTTTGGACGAGGCATGTTTAGCACAGTTTATTATGGGACACTAGAAGATGGGAACTGCGTTGCAATTAAATCTGACCAGAAGGTTTTAAAAAGTCCCCTCCTTTTTTTTTTTTCTCTATTGTAGTTGGCAAGCCCGAGGTAAAGACCAATTAACATTTCAGTAGATTTTGAAAAGAAGATTCAAGTGCTACAAAATCTTGGTCATCCCAATTTGATTAAGCTCTATGGTTATCTTGAGGACGGGGAGAATTCCATATTTGTTACCGAATATGTCAGAAATGGAAATTTAAGGCAACATCTAGATGTTGAGATTCTATTGCTCCTTTTCAACTCTTGTTTCTGATTCCAAAATGTGGACATTCGTTTGAAACCATCATAGAGTTATGAACATTCTGCAATCTTTGTTATATGTTTTGATAAAATGGTGATAAAAGTAAACTGGTACAATTGCCAACCTAAAGCCTAACATAGAAGTAGTTCCTGCAAATATCCTCGATTGATTTTTTAAGCACAGTTTTCTGATTAAACTCATGACAGGGGAGTTTGAAAAGCGTTTGGGATTTCGGAGACGATTAGACATCACAATTGAGGTGGCCAATATTGTGGCATACCTCCATGCAAACCCTGGTAATTTTATTTACCCTTGAGTCCAAAATATATATAGCTTTTCCATCTTCTTTTTTTTTTTTTTTTTTCAAAATAGATAGTCAAGGAAAAGAAATTTTTTGTAATTTTTTGCAGATTATTCTATAGGTACGTTTGGATGAACTCTAGAATAGCTAGAATAGCTACTGTTTAAAATAGTAAATAAGAATAGCTACTGTTTAAGAACAGTGCTATTCAGAACAGTGAAAAAGCTGTTTGGATTGCATATTTGGAATAGAGTTTGGAGAGAATAGTTACTGTTTAATAATTTGTGTAAGATTAAATATAATACAATATAATATTAATTCAAATATTAAATGTAATATAATATTATTTTAAATATTAGATTAGTATTAAATAAAATATTATATTAAATATAATATAATATAATATTAGTTTAAATATTAAATGTAATATAATATTATTTTAAAAATTATATTAGTATGAAATAAAATATTAGATTAAATGTAATATAATATTATTTTAAATATTAGATTAGTATTAAATAAAATATTAGGTTAATGTAATATAATTAGTTTAAATATTGAATGTAATATAATATTATTTTAAATATTAGATTAGTATTAATAAAATATTAGATTAAATATAATATAATATTAGATTAAATATAATATAATATTAATTTAAATATTAAATGTAATATAATATTATTTTAAATATTAAATGCAATATAATATTAGTTTAAATATTAATGTAATATAATATTAATTTAAAAATTAGATTAGTATTAAATAAAATATTAGATTAAATGTAATATAATATTAGTTTAAATATTAAATGTAATATAATATTATTTTAAATATTAGATTAGTATTGAATAAAATATTAGTTTAAATATAATACAATGTAATATTAATTTAATTATTAAATGTAATATAATATTATTTTAAATATTAGATTAAATATAATATAATATAATATTAATTTAAATATTAAAATGTAATATAATATTATTTTAAATATTATATTAGTATTAAATAAAATATTATATTAAATATAATATATTATTAGATTAAATATAATACAATATAATATTAATTTAAATATTAAATGTAATATAATATTAGTTTAAATATTAGATTAGTATTAATATTGAAAGCAACAAATGCTATTCCATATTTTTGTAAGAATAGCGAATAGCAATGCTAATTTAAAAACAGTAGCTATTCCGAATAGCTCTATTTCTCGTTTGGATGCACCTTGTTCCGAATAGCAATGTTATTCTAAAAACAGTAGCTATTATTGTGCATCCAAACATACCCTAATTTAGAGAAGGAAATTTGTCAAGGCGTGGCGAGTCACGTCACGTAACGTCACGTGTGTCGATTACGTAACGTGACTCGCGTGTCGCGTGACGTGATTATTCGCGTGACGTGATTGCATTCTATGAAAATTATACGTCACGTGATCATGTCACGTATAGTCACGTGTGATCACAATTACGAAAATTATGGGTACAATATGTACAATCAGGGTTGAGATTATTAATTTAGCTTAATAAATATTTATAATTTAAATTTTTAACAATATTATTTACTCATTTCAAATTTTTTAGAATTTTTCATATTTTTTTATTTTTTATGAAATTTTAACAATATAAATTAAAATATTAAAAAAAATTGACGTGACTAATTCACGTTATGTCACGTCACGTCACGTGTATTCATGTCACGCGTGATCACGGCGTGACTACGCATGACGTGACAATTCGCGTGATGTGATCGTCTGCTGCTATTTTAGTCACGTCACGTCACGTCGCGGCGTGTCACGTTTTTCCTTCTCTACCCTAATTCATGGAAGGCTTAAATCTTCAAATGTTCTTCTCACCAATAGCCTGAAAGCAATGGTGTCTGATTTCGGTTTTCGTCCCCAGTCTGACAATGGACGCGATGCCTCGACCTCTTGTGTTATCCCTGTTGTATACTGCGATCCAGAGTACCTCCAAACCTATAGGTTCACTGAAAAAAGCGACGTGTTCTCCTTTGTAGTGCTCATTGAAATACTTATGGGCCGCCCCCCCTTTAATGACCAATATAGATTCTGACGATTATGTAACTTCAAAATTTATAATTTGAACTAAATTTTTGACAGGCAAAGACAGTGTTTGATCAAGGCAGGGCATCAGTTATTTTCGATCCACATATCCCTCGCATTCCCGCAACTATGGTTGCTATGGAAAAAGTTCTTGCTCTGGCCGTCCTGTGCTTGAACCGAGAAGGGAAGAACAGGCCCACCATGAGTTTCTGTGCTAAAGCATTGGAGCACATCAGCGAGGAGTACACGTTGCTTCTATTCGGGCCACATGACCGTAACAGATAAATATACACACACTGATATATTATGATTGTGTATCATGCTTAGCAGATCTCGAAATCGCATCCTCTGCGGAGTTTTTACTTGCGGAGCTGTGCGGTTCTTTTAATCTGGTCCGTTCGTTTTTTATCGGACGGACGAAATAAGATTTTGGCACGAATTTTAAAGCAAAATTAATACTGCCCCCTCCATCATCCGAGCACTCACCGGCTGAGATTAAATATGGACCGTCCGATCAGCTCCGCACAGCTCCGCAGGGGGAAAACTCCCCAGAGGATACTGGTCCAGCAGATCTCTTGCCGTACATGCTATCTTTGTGTGAGAGCAGTTTAATTGGTTTTGTGCTTTGCTGCCACTATTATATTTAGTCAGCATTAGGTGTTTATTGTCGATGTTATAGTTGAGATGAAGTTTGTAGGATACGGTATTCCAAAACACTTTTATGAATAATATGATGGATTTGGGTCTCCTTATGCACCGTAAAATTCAATTATTTTTGTACATGAGATTTGTAGATATGGCATTCTAACTCACTTTTGTGAATAATAATGATGTCTTTGGGTCCCCTAATAGACTGCAAAATTCAAGTATTTTTTTTTTCTGTAGTACAAATTAAGTTGGCTTCTCTTCTTATTGGTTTTTTTGGATGAAATAATTTTTTTATTATTATAATCATTGTCGTCGTCGATATCATCATCATTTTTATTTTGAGAATTGTTTGTTAGGCTTTAAAATCTTTATCGAGAGGAACAAGGAAAAACTAAAAATAATAGTAACGGCACAGAAACAGGTCTGGTAAGTGCCCACTCTGAAAGCAAGAAATCTCTTCCGTATAAATTTCCAGTGTCCTGTTTTCCTTGGTAAGAAAACTACACTATAATTAATTAGTTTGGGTAAAGATATTAACAACCCTATTTTAGTTCATGCAACGTACGAGTCAACCCTTTTTTTTTTTCATTTTGACTCAATTGTCGATACGCTACATAGAGTTAAAACAACGCTATCAATATTTTTTTTCCCATTACTCGTACCAATAGAAGAAGAGGGCCGCATATGATGTCATGTCATGCTAGCCGCGCTACTCATTTTACCGGTAATTGTGGCTTCATCAAATGAGTGCAGTGACAATAATAACAGAGCACTGTAACTATCATGATTATTCTGGAAATTAACTCCAGTGGGGAGAGAGAAATGGGATGTTACATTGCAGCCTCTGGGGTAGCGCACACCCATTCCATAGCGATGGAGAAATTTTTTTTGTGGTCACCAATTTGCACAGAAATCAGACTAAAGGAACAAATTGTGTTTCTGACAACACGTTATTAGCCATTAGTATGGTCTTTTCTTAGTGACATTTTCTTCATTTTTTTGTGGAATTAGGTGCAGAGTGACAGTGGATTACTTTAACTATTGAAAGGAACTACAACACAGATTTTTAGGAAGTCTGAATTTATCGACCTAGTTACACAACTTTTTGCACACGTGGCCAGCATTTAACTAATCATTGGGTTCATTTGATATCTGTAATTTATGTCAATTCCTACCAGACCAATTGGCATATTACATGATAAAGCTTGTATCATGCAAGCTTGAAAAACAGAAAAGAACAAATAATGTTGCCAAAAAAACAAAGGCATACGTGCTCTTACTCTAAAGCAGGGACACACCAGTGTCAGAAAGGAAACTTTAGCTAGGCCAACAGCTGCCAACTTGAAGTTTTCCAGAAAATGAGTACCACATTGTCACAGAATTAGGCTTAACATCATGCACAATACAAGCAAAACATTGATAACAAGCTTGCTTTATAGAAATTGTCAGACGAATCATTCAAGGGAAAAAATACCACACACTGAAAATTTCATAGTAATCTCTCAAACTTAATATTGTACAGAAGCAAACATAAGATGGTACAGATTCAAACACATCCATTAACAGTTTTTAGTCATACCTACGGTATCCATTGTCCCTGTGCCTGCTGCGGTACGAGTCACGGCCATATGGGGACCTTGAGCGACCGCCCCCCCTTCTGCCCAGAGACCGTGACCGTGACCTTCTTCGGCCCCGGTAAGGAGAGCGACTGCGTGACCTTCTGCGTTGTGCTCGGCCCACTGAACAATTTCAGAGAAAATTACCCTAAGATTTCATACTACCAGTGAACATACATTAATCAAAAAGTGAGGCTTGTACTATGCATAGCTCAGATTGGTCCATACTACGGATCAATATTTTCATTTCCAAAGTCCAAATAGTTGATCTGAACCATTCAATGTGTGATCCCCATATTAAAATATACTTGCAGACTAAATTTTACATTTTTTAGAATTTTTTTAGATAGGTAGAAAATCACCACTGTCACTTAATCTAAAAATTCTTGACCATTCAAAAGTGGTGATTTTCTACCTATCTAAAAAAATAGTAAAAAAAAATGTAAAATTTGATCTAGAAGTACATTTTTATATGGAGATCATGTTGAATTGTTCAGATTGCTTGTTCCGACTTTAAAAATAGAGATATTGATATGTATTACAGACCATTATGCGCTATGCATAGTACCATAGTCTCACTCTTAACTAAAAATAGCCTGTTTCCATTTCTTGTATTTATTTACTTTTCTTGCTGTGTGATTTGATATCATTTTATATGGGTCTATGAAACAAATTAAAGTGGAATTGATCATGTCTACAACTACACTCAATGCAAATTTACTAATTAACTTGTGTAAGTACCTCGGGAGCCACAGTACTTGCCAGGAGTAGGTGTCCTTTCACGGTTTCTTTTCGCCTGAAATTAACAAGAAAATGTTTACACACCATAAGCATTGTTTTAAAAAAGAAGTAATCAATGAAGAGGTGAAATATGAGATACAATACCTTCTCGATCATTATACGGCGGCCCTCAATAACTGTGCGATTCAAGTATTTGATACAACGTTCAGCCTCATCAGCAGAAGCCATTTTCACAAAGGCAAATCCACGGGACTCCTTTGTGCGTGGGTCCACCACTATTTGACAATCATCGACCTACATACAGATACAACATATGAACCAGATAAACCAAATAAACAGAGACCTTACATTAAAAACTATCAATTCCTGGATTTGATATTTTGAACCCAAAATAGTTGTATGCAAATATGTTAACCAATGCAGATTTGAATACTACGCTTCTGATCCAACATTTAGGTGATGCTCATATAACTAGTACATGTATTCTTTTTGAAATCTATATTAAATTTAATGGCATCATCACTGCTAAACAATTATAACTGGTGATAAATACAAAAAACCAATTTGATCCTTTTCTCACATGGCTAATCATTTCCCTATTTCAGTTTTGTTTTGGATTCTGTTTGTTCAACTACCTGTCACCTTTATGTATTCAGTTGTTGTGAGTTTGAGGTTGCATGCCGATGCGGCTCGAAATATGGTCACTTAAGTTGATTTGTTGACTCGAAAATGGTCATTTGAGTTGATATGTTGGCCCGATATATTTGTTCATTCGAGTTGATTTCTTGGCTCGAAACAAGCCCACTTGAGGTGATTTGCCGATCATAGTTATGATACAGTGTGCCGAAATGACGTCACATGATTCATCGTGGTGAAAGTTGTTGCTGACGTGACCCCAAAATGGGAATTGAGTCGTCACTGACAGATTGGAAAGATGATTTGTTGCTGAACACAGTTGGTCCTAATTGGTCGTTGATGCGGGCCCCTTGATAAATGGTGCAAGGCCTTGCATATAATATGCAGGCAGTGATGCTGCAACATTGGGTACATGGTGAAAAAAGAAAATCAAGGGTTGCTTCCGGCGCTGTTGGCTGTTGCGAAGCTCACAGAAATCGGGATGATTAAAAAGGAACTGAGCTAGTAATTCTTGCAAGACCTGAAAAACTACTTTTCCCTGACGAATCAAACCAAAGACTGAGAGTCCTTCGAATTTGATACAATGCCTACTGACATGCAATGTCGATTGAATTATCATATAACAATTAAGTGAAAATGCACATACCTTCCCTTCTTTGCTAAAAAGCCTCTCAAGCTCAGCACTAGTGATGCGTGTAGATAAGCCGGTGACATAGAGATTGTTTCCTGGATTTTTTACTTCAACACTCCTACAAAGACAAAACAAAAAAGATAACTTATTCCTCTCATTAGCACAGTAAACTTGAGTTTGGTTATCCTGATTCCTATATTACCGCTACTAGTAGAAGTATACCAGCAATTGCTCAAATAAGTTATGGGACAACAGCTGATGGCAAATCAGTTTAAATTCAAACAAAACAACTATGATATTAAATAAATAAGATGCTCACAATGGGTATTATAATTGTAATAGGAAAAGAAATCAGGAAAAAAATTCCAGACAAGTCAAAAAAATTGAACACAGAAAGGAGAATAAATAAAAGCTTAGGTTATTATAATTGCAATAAAATACAAATTAAACATAAAGAGACGGTGCACATGCCTAGATCTGCTTCTTCTCCTTGATTTAATTGGCGATCTTGACCTTGCAGGAGACCTTGACCTGGCTGGTGACCTTGACTTAGCTGGTGACCTTGACCGAGCCGGTGATCTAGACTGAGATCGAACAGGTGATCTCGAGCGAGAGTGAACCGGAGACCTTGACTTAGCTGGTGACCTAGATCGAGGGCGCCTCCTGGGAGGAGGTGTTATCGATCTAGCAGTGTACCTAAAAAAAAAATATCACAGGATGGTGTCAGTCCCATATAAATATACATGCCCAAATTTTAGCAAAATTTACAGTATAGCTTTACAGAACCTCAATGTTTATTCATCCTTCCATAATGGAAGCACTACATGTATACTCCAATTTGACAAATTCCATAAAATTCTATCTGTATATTGGTCTTCTCTGTTTGTACATAAAAATATAAAATCCTTCCACACTTTACATCCTGCTGTGGGTTATTAATTCACTGTTCTTTAATGTTGTTATTGTGGCAATAAACATTAAATGAAACAACATTATGGCTTTTTGAAGGGGTCAAATTTTAAATTTTGAAAGGGTTAGATCAGATTTTTTTTTTTGGCTAAAACTTAAGAGAAATGAGAAATATGAATCTAACCTCACTTCCTTTGTTTGTGACATCTTATTAAGATCACAAACCAGCCTTTGCCAGTAATTAAACCAATAAGCTAAAATCTGTAAAAAAGAAAAATACTATCAAATTAACAGAAATAGTACAAAAGAAATTGGTTGCTGAACTATTCATAAAAATAAAGTGATAATTCAGTTGGATTATCATCAGATTCATATCAGAGACAATTACAGTACTAATTTCTCAGTTCAATTCTTTAATTCCACAAATTCATTTCTTACTCTCTACATAACATCTCCAACTGTAATAAAAACTTGGAATATGACACCAACCCCCAAAACTATAAAAGAAAATCACATTCTATCATTCCTTTGTTTATCATCAAGAGTGTTTGCTCAATGGTTCAATATTTTATCAGAAGGAAACACAAATAAATTTAACTATTTGCAAAGAGAAATAACAAGAACCTGGACATAAAACCAATTCCTAAAAGAAAACTTACCTAAACAACGTAATTCAACGTATGAGACCACCAAGAATCAATAACCTAGGTTACTATTTGCAAAGGGAAATAACAAGAATCTGAACTTGCACCAATTCCTAAAAGAAAACTTACCTAAACCAAGTAATTCAATGTATGAGATCACCAAGAATAAAAAAAACCTAAGTTGCTATTTGCGAAGAAAAATAACAAGACTCCGGACTTACTCCAATTCCTAAAAGAAAATTTTCGTAAACCAAATAATTCGACGTATGCGATCACCAAGAATCAATAACCTAGGGTTACAAACCACGATTTCCGACAGATCGGTGGGGGGGGGGAGAGAGAGAGAGAGAGATTTAATACCAGAAGTCCTCTGGTAAGGTAGACACCGCAGGACGAGAGAGAAAGAGAGGGGTTTGTTTGCAGGAACGATGGGTTGCGAAACCCTAAAGAGGAGAGAGAGAGAGAGATGGGTTTGTTCGAAGACTTTGACGGTTATGACGGGAACGTGGGTTCCGACTCTGGTCTCGCGATAAGGTTTGATCAGGTAAATACGGGGGAACCCATTTTTACAGAGTAGTTTTTAGTGCGTACAGAGTTCGAATTTTTGATAGACCAAAATACCCCTGATCATCAGCGTTCGAATTTTACAGAGTAAATCTTCTGCCTTTGATGTAGGGGTATTTTGGTCCATCAAAAATTCGAACTCTGTACGTACTAAAAACTGCTCTGTAAAAATGGGTTCCCAAATACGGTTCGAGTCGGATTGTTTTCGGTTAGATATTACTGGATTCAGGAGAGCAGCTTGGCTCCGATACCCATCGGACTCAAACCGGGTCCGACGGTTCGATAACCGTTCATTTTGCTTTATGATTTGTGCAATCACATTAGTTTCCGTGTGCACGGATATTAAAGTGAATCGGACGGTTATTGAATCCATCGGACTCAGTTTGAGTCCGATGGGCATCGGACCCAAGATGCTTCCCAGATTCAGAGTGTCTCTACTCTCGAATTCTCATCCTCTGAGATATCTCAAACTTTGCGTGACTTTTTAGAATATCTCAATCGTTCAAATACGTTCTCCACTAATCTCAAAGTAAAAATAATACTGCCCCCTACGTCCCCCCGAATAGACACCGGACACGTCGGTCACGCAAAAATTGAGATATCTCAGAGGATACGCACCCCTCTATTCTCTATCGCTACAATGAGATTTGCATGGATCCAACTCCGGTGCTTTTCTTAGAGAAAAGCACGGAGCTGCTTTTCCGATCCCAACCATTCAAATTTTTAAATTTGCGTATCTCGATAAAGAAACTTTTCAATGCACAAATCTCGACGAATTTGAATGGTTGGGATCGGAAAAGCAGCTCCGTGCTTTTCTTAGAGAAAAGCACCGGAGTCGGATCCGATTTGCATGGTCAATTTTGATTTGATACGAATTTTAGAAAAGATTTTCTATAATCTAAAATTTAAATAGACATAAAAAATAATTGTTTTATCGATTTATTTTTGTTTTATTCGGTGAATCTTTAATTCACTTTAGATCTATATGTAATAATAACATATGTACTGTAAATGTTAATGATTTTAACCCAAATAAAAATAATTTGACAATTAAGTTTTGAAATTTTAGATAATTAGAACATGTTCGACTACCCATGTTTCCATGGATTTTTTTGGGAAAAAAAATAAAAATTCTCATTTCAATTCGCAATTCCTCTTATAATATGTGTAAAAATAAAATTGATACTGAGCTCATTTTCTTTTCCCAAGCACTGAAGGTCGCAGATGCTGCCTTATTCAAATTATTCTTTGTTTAATATTTGTTTTGGTTTAAACTTTGAACTTCCAATTATTTTTATTTCATATTTTTTTTGTTCTTAACCAGAATACTGATTATTTTTTAATTGGACACCTTTTTGAGCATTTAAACATTTTTTGCTGATAATTTTTTTCACGACTTTTCACTGAAAAAAATTAAATTAATAGATTGAACAAACACAGTAATTTTGTAACTTGTTTTTTTTTGTTCTCCATCAGCAACATCACAATAATTTTCTAAACAATATAAAATTAATTGTTCAAATACAAGAATAAAATAAATAAACAATACAAGACTCTAACACAAGACTAAAATAACTAAACAGTAGAATAATTAATTATAAAAAGAAAAATACCAACTTCTTAACAAATTTCTCATATATTTTCCGAACACCTCTATTCAAAAAAATTTCTTTGGATTAAAAAACCTTGAGAATTCACAAATTAATATTCCCATTATCATATCTAAAAATTCTAATTCCCAGAAAAATTCTTGTCGCCGATCATGACCTTAGTGTATTTTTATTTTATGGTAAGTTAAAATGGGAATAACTAATAAAACGACAAAAAACTTCTTAATATTTTGCAGTTGGTCTTTTGGAGCATATATATATGTATTTCTATTTGAGTAATACTGTCAGCCAAAAGATTAAAAAAAAAGAGAGAGATTAGAGGAAAAAAAAAAAGTTCTCAAAATAGGGATAATTAATTGTATAAGAATATGTTGGCAGTGCTACTCGCAATGAATGAATTTAGACCTAAGTTTTAAATAGCGTTTATCACGTCATAGCGGAATGACTGAAAAAATAGCGCTATGCTCAAATAGCGCCGCTATAATACGAAATAGCGCGCTATAGCGCCCATAGCGTCATAGTTTTTATAGTCTGAAAGCGCTATTTAGAACCTTGATTTAGACACATTTCCACATATTTGATATTTTGATTTTTATACTCATTCAACATATGACTAAATTGGCAGTGATAATTAACAACCGATGTAATTAGGTGGAGCTGTTTTCTCTTTCAAATCTATTAAAACAAAGACGGCACCTCCCAAGAAACAATCCTCTACGATTCTTATAAAAAATAAAAAACCAATGAATTTGTCAATTCAAGAGGACTGATTCAATGTCAGCATGCGTTAAACTTAAGCCAGTATGTTAATAATCCTTCAAAAAGTTATGTCCAATTTTTTTTTTAAAGAGAATGATTTAAAGTCAAAACAGAGAGGTGCATGCATGCACGTCGCTAAAACCTATTGGAGGAGAGAAGTAAGTTCTCTGTGACATGTAAAACACGAAGAACATTGCGAATTAATTGGAGAATTATGTAAAGACAAAATGAATGATGTAATAAATTAAATACGGAGGTCAGCGGTATATTACTATGTAACAGCACAACACCCTTTTTAATTCGTTCTCAGCATATACTTTTTTATATGCTTTTTGCAGGAATCAAATAAATTAGTATTTCCGTGACTAGTTACGTTACGTTACGTCATGTTACGTGTATCAATTATGTGACGTGACTCACATGTCGCGTGATGTGACCATTCGCATGACGTGACCGAATTTGAGTGAAAATTACACGTCACGTCATGTTACGTCACGATATGAAACATAGAGTATCCAACTTTTTTTGGTACGTGTAGAGTATTCAGGTTTTTATTTTAGTGTAGGTTTAGTAATACTAGTACTCATGTAGTACTTATTTTTATTTTCTCTAGTTTAGTCTAATAAATATTTATAATTTGAATTTTTAAAGTAATGTCAGATGTCTAACAATCTTTTCTAAAAAAATGACTTTGCAAAATTATTTTACTTATTTTAAAAAAATTAGAATTTTTCATATATTTTTATATATTTTTTTTTCTGAATTTTTAATAATTTAAATTAAAATATAAAAAAATTGACGTGACTAATTTACGTCACGTTACATCACGTTACGTCTGGTCACGTTGTGACTACACGTGATGTGAAGTGACCATCCATCTCTATTTTAGTTACATCACATTATGTCACATAAAAAAATGAGTCATATCACATCACAATGTATTTCTTTCTCTAATCAGCACTCACGAGAGATGAAATCAACAGCTGTAGGCTTCTACAGTAGCTTTCATTCCGAGCTAACATTCAAACAGTAGATTATAAAAATCAAAAGAGGAGAGATTATCACTTAATTTTTATTTTGACAATCTTCATCGTCTTAAAAAATTAAGCTTAATTTCAACATTGTGAGTATGATTTATATTATAAATGCGCATATTATGTCTGCAAAAAAAAAATTGAGCTAGATTTGATGTTTATTTTATTGTGCATAAAGTGATTTGAAATTTCGACGGTCCAAAATTAATCTTCTTCATCATCAAACAATATTTAAATTATATCAAATGTGATTATTAAATAATCATTATTAGAAGTGATCCCTCAAATCTAAAATACCTTATTGATTGATTATTAACATTATTAATCACAAAATGAATTCAAAATTCCATTAGACTTCAATTATAAAAAAAAAAAAACATTTTTTTCTCTCTAATTTGAACATTGTCCAAAATGGATATCTTATTTTACTGTTTTTTCAAAGGCCTCCAAATAACTTATACATGTTATTCCATTCACGTCCTTTCAAAAAGCCAAAAGTCAAATCTAGTACGCGTCAAGATGTGCCAAGTCTAAACAAATTAAGACAAGTTATGTATTTCTCTTTTTGCTTTGACAAATTAACCCTAATTAATATCTTCCCTACAGCTCTTCAATAAAGCAATGAAGAATGGCCAGGAGAAGGAATTGAGAGCATATAGAGATGATATTTCTAGTACATCACATGATCAGAATAGAGATACTGACAAAGAGTTTAAGACAGCATTACAGCTTTACAATTGCACATACTGCAAGAGAGGTTTCACAACTGCACAAGCGTTGGGGGGCCACATGAATATTCACAGAAAAGAACGGGCTAAACCGCAAATAAGCATGTCTTCTTCGCAAAAGCCTCATGAACTAAGTTTATTTCATGACAAACCGAGTTCAGATAAGAGCACGAGTAGTAGTCAGGATCGAAATACGAAGGATGAAGTGTACGAGGAACTCGATTTGACGCTTCGACTTGGTCATGATTTGTAATATTTCTGCATTAATTAAGGTGGGATTTCATGAGGATTATTGAAAGAAAATACTCATAATATCTCTGGTTCGAGAGTTCGATGCATATATACTTTATTCTTTGTTTTTTTTTTTCTGTCTGTTTTTTTGCAGAAAATTTGACAAAAGCATCATGTATACAAAATTGTAAATATAATTGGATTCTTAAACACCTGTGTTGCTGTTATTCTGCATTTTCCTTGGATATAATATGATCGACCTCTGGTATATATATGCATGCAATATAGTATTTAATGCTCTGTCGATCGTTCATCAAGTATCCTAAACTTCAATGAATATTATCTGATGGATACTATATAGTGTGATTATCAACAAAATTTTGGAAGTAAAGATGAAGTCAGCGCCTTGATTTTTTTTTTTTTTTTGGGTAAAAGATGGGGTCTAGCTAGCTTCTAAATTTTGTTAGTTTAACATCAGTGATGTAATAAGATTAGAGAAAAAAAATGTCAAGCTAAAATCACAACTCCTCCACTCCAGTGATTTCATCAGTGAGCTCAAACAGATTTTAATTTGCATTGTTAATTAATTATCGGAATGAATATCGGATTGCATTTTTCTCACCGGCCATCGATCCGATGAAGCAATTCAGAACTTGAATATGGGATTTGCATTGTTAATTATCGGAATGAATATCGGATTGCATTTGAGTATATCATTTGCAAAGTCAGAAGATAAAATTTGTCAAAAGATAAATATGTTGCACCCTTTCATATTGTTGTCTGTATTATATAGCAACACATGTTGTATATGAACCAATATATATATTTTCATAATCAAATTATCAATTCTTAGTATTTTCTTTTCTTTTAAAATCTGTCAACTGGCTGTCAAGTAGAATTATTTATTAACTAAAACATAAAATTACATTCATTGTTTTACATCCAGAACATTATCCACATCAGAATACATCAACCTCTAAATATCAACATCTAACACCAAAAACATAAAAAAAAAAAAAAAAAAAAAACACTCTCTCTCACGGAAGTAGACACCAAGGCCTTCAGCGTTGGCTGGCCAATGACCGGAGAAATGGAGGCATTTTTTTATTAGGGTTGTAAGCGGAGAAGGTCGGTGCGGACTTTGGCCTCTTAATAGCCTACCCTATCAAGAGTTTTGTGTAGCGGCTTTAGATATAGCTAGGGAAGGGTGACAAAGTAAGAAAAGTAGAGGGCCAGATCTAGAATTTAAATGCGGTGGTGAGAGAGGAGTGTCGAGAACTGCGGGTAGGAGGAGAAAACCTAGATCTAAATTATCAGTATTTTCTCGGCACCGTGATTATCAACAAATTATAGGCTGTGATGTAATTTTGCTAGCTATGTTGCAACTTCATAAGAGATAGTTTAACCAACATCATATGTGGATCGAAATACGTACACTCTCTAATTATTTTGAGTACATACACTTTGTAAATTGTGAAGGACACCACCATTAAACTATACAAATGGAGCTAAAGATCATATTTTACAAGCTACTGTGATACCTGCCCCAGAATTCTGAACTGAAGGGAAAAGCTTTCGATCGACCAATAGATTACCAATCTGCTCTGGAGCTCAACAGTTAAAAATCAAACACTATGGAGTAAATTTAGAGATTGTTAAAAAAAGTTCATAGCAAAATCAGACAAAACTTTCACAACATCACTGATCTTTTCTTCTTCTTCTTCTTCTATTTTTTTGGGGTAGAAAGGTGTACTGTTGCTCTGATTCAATTAGGCTTCTCACCTGATTGGGCCTACTAAATTTCCCTTTAGAACCCAAAATGTAAATGTCTAGGCTCATTGAATTTATCATCTGGAGATGGGCTATCTTGCAAAATATATATACATTGGGCTTTAGAACAATTAAATTGGGTCTACCTAAAAATCTTCGTCATTCCCCACAAAAAAAAGAGGAGGAACGCATAAATCAGATAAATTATAAAAAAAGGAACAGTTGTTAGGACAAAATTTTCACATAATATAAAACAGAGTTCACTGTTGTTGGTGGGTGAATTACAAGTACCACTTAACTAAATAATTTTGACAAATGATATACACACTTATTAGTCCATTTCAGAACTGATGAGTTCTGGCAGATAAATAATATCTTTATCAGTTTGGAAACTGCTTTTAGCTCTCCTTCTTATCTTTCCATTTCTTTACTTTGTGTTTGCTGTTCAAGTTGCAAATACAAGCCAAAAAAATCCATGATTAAACTAATAGTACAATCAGTGTCTTAATGGAGACACAGTTAGGCACTTTGACTGTACAGTAATTTTTGTCATGTGGTGCGCCTGATGACCGACTCCGTTACAACTTGAACTAAACTGACAAGAGAGAAAACAATTCTTGTGTTATCATTTATTTTGATTAAATTAAGAAGCGTGTTTTTTAAATTTATGATCCTTGGAATATGTTAAAATGAAAGGATCGAAATTCGAAACAAGGTTTTTTTGTTGTTGTTGTATTACCTTAATTTCTGATGGACTAATACTGTCTGCTTTCAGCTCTGTAAATGCTAAATTCCTTTGCCTTTTTTAAACTGTCTGGTATGATTCAGTGCTTATGCAATTAGGCACCAGTATCGGTCGAGCATTATTTTCATTCCTTTTCTCGTTCCAGTTTGAACGAAGGTCACTGCCTAGCTGGTTTTGATTGTATTTATTTATTTGTCAAATTCTTGTACTCTTCATCCACAAGAAAAGATATATATTTTATACTGTTCTTCAATAAAATTTAACTTAAGTGAGCGCTTAGTACAGTACAACCGGCCAATCGATGGTTCATAGCATCTAGTTTTCAGTTTTTATTTTTATTATTATGAATGGTTCAAGTTTTATGTTATTTCTAAAAGATGTTATCACATATATTTGATGATTTTATAGAAGGCATGAGAAAGAGAGAGAGAGAGGTGTGTGTCTGTTGAGATAGAGAGGGGGGACCATACATGCAGCAACTAATTAAAGGTGGTTAATTAGATTAATTAGCTGGTAGATTCTTGTGCTTTTTCTATAATGGTCATGCTTTGTTTAAAAAGCAAATGCTAACCACATAATTAGTATTTTAATTAGAAAGTTCTTTGTTCCTAATCCAAGTTGCTTTTGTGTGGTCCTAGGCCATACAAAGCAATATTTCAAATGTCCACTTGTATGTATGCAAAGGCGAATGTATACCAAAGCATAAAGAATATACCGTACACTAATTAATTAACTATGTGTTATTTATATAGTTGTACAATAGGGTGCTTCACTTGTAATTAATATTTGCATAAAATCTAACATCACAAAGATATAGAAAAATACAGGAAAAGAATTATTATTAATTATTAACACTTGCTTTTTTGGCAGAGCGAGAGTTATATATGTAACCGTACTATACATTATTCTGATAGTTTACAATGGGTACATAGGTTCATGCTATAGATTCATATCTTTGTTTATAAAGTTCAAATGATCAGTCTGAACTGTTTAACACAATCTTCATATGAAAATGTATTTAAAGACCATATTTTACATTTTTTTTTTAAATTATCATTCTTTTAGATAAGAGGAAAATCACCAAACCAGAATATATATTATGGCCCATCCGTAAATAGTGATTTTGACTTTAAAAACAGAGATATAAATTTATAGTACAGACCAATCTTCGCACATAGCCTCACTCCTATTATAAGATGCATATAGATTAAAAAAATGAAATACCAAATAAATATGATGTAATTTACATGGTGCTGATAGTCAGTCGAACAACTAACAGAACTATAATTTCTCTTGAACTTGTAGTTAATTCCAAGTTGACAATAATTTTTTCATGTACCAACAAATTTCATTTGTAATTGTTCTTTGACTTATTGTTATGTTTTTTTTTTTTTTTTTGAATAAAAATGTGGGTCATGCCCTCATTTGTATTGAAATCAAAGGTTCGGTTACATAAGGGAGGTAACTACTAGGGCTGTCAAAAAAGCTCGTAGCAAGTGGCTCGCTCGTGACTCGCATCTGGCTCGATCGGTAACAGCTCGTTCGATAGTGGACCGGACTGTTAACGAGCTGGCTCGCTAACAGTTCGGGCCAAAATTAACGAGTTTGAGCTGGGACCTAGCTTGCTCGCCGGCTAGCTCGGCTAGGCATCAATTTGTGAATTTGTGTGTATTTTATACTGTCAAGCTTGGTCCAGCTCGGTTCAGCTCGGTCCAAAAAGGTTTGTAAAATTTATTTTCTTCTTAAAACAAGGTCCAACCAAACCCAGTGAGCCAGCTTGTCAGCTCGCGAGCTAGCTGGGGCTGGCTCGTCACGAGTTTGAGCTGAGATTTTAGCTCATAAGTCCTAGGTCCAGCTCGCTCGGTAACAGTTCGGTCCAGAATTAACGAGCTGAGCTAAGGCCCAGTTCGGTCCGAGCTAGCTCATTTACACCCCTGGTAACTACCAATTAAAACACAAGGGAAAAGCTCAAACAGATGAGCTATTAAAAAAAAACAAATAGGAAAAGAAAAGGTTTGAAGATAAAGGGTAAAACCGTAAAACAAAACAAAATAAAATGCCAATGAGTCTTGAAGCCGCCGTTGCTGTTAACCACTATTTGTAGTACATCTCCATGTACATAAGCTGATCTAAAACTTCCTGTATCAATTGATGTATATGTTTGTTGGAATCTCTGAAAATTCTTGCTTCTCTCTCCCTCCAAAGGACGAACTGCGTGACTAACATTATTTCTCTTGATCTTCTATGTTGCAATGCAATTAATTCATGCAATGTCTTCTCCAGCACAGAATCAGTGAGCCATATTTCCGAGTAGGTGATTGTCTCTTTTGGGAAAGACATAACAGCTAGCTAAAACATAGATGTCCCTACAAGGATATATGTACAATATTAGATCATATAAATCATCATTGATATTTGCTAATAATTTGGTGACATTAGAAGAAAAAACCATGGATTAATTGTTGTTGAAATAAACATATAAAATAGAACAAAAAAAATGCATAAACAAAACAGCTAAAAACCTGGTTTAATAAAAATTTACTCAACTAAACTAAATTTATCCACACAAATATATAAAAATTATTTTGTATATATTTAATCAGCACAGAAGTTGGCCTAGATTCCATTCACTTTTCATTACTTTTCTATAAACATAATTTCAACTACTATCCTGTTAATATGTCATCATGATTAAATACTCATTGGTTAATTAAGTAAATTGAAAATTCATATATCGTTGAGAAGTCCGTGAGTTGTTATCTTATAGCGAGCGGTCCGTAATTAAATTTAGTACAAAACGCAATGATTGTTTCAAATGACAAGCGACGTAGAATAATCATAAATTCAATAGGACTAGCCAATCAAATTATCAATTAATATTTAAAATATTTAGCATATATAATTTTTTTTTTTCTTTTTCTCTCTCTTTTTCATTATTTTTCTTGGTTGTCCTTTCAATTTTCCGAGTCATTACACAATCGGTCTATGGAGAGGAAATAATTATAGGCAATGTTTTATGCCTTCTGTTAGTCAAAACTCAAAAGACAGTCTTACCATGTAGCAACACAATATATAATGAAGTTACAGAAACAAAATTATAATATTCATAGAATCTCCATACATATTTGATATATAGAAAGTTAATAACAAAAATACTTGCATTATGAACTGTAGTTCATACATAAAATTAAGGCACACATGATTGAAGCTTCATAAATAATTAATTTAGGAACCTAATTAAATATCTCGGTTTCCTAGCAATAGAAAATTATATTATAATACATTTGTACGTAAGGCTATATATGTCTAGCTAGTTAAGCAGCCAGTTACAAAAAATAAATAAATGTATTTTCACCAAAATAACTACTTTTTGTTGTTTTATTTTATTAATTAACAAAATTTCAAACCACTCAATGATAGAGCTATAACTGTCAACTATAGTCAATTAAAAGTAGATGGCTTTTGAATAATTTCATGGACATGACATTTCACAATAAGAAACATGTCAATCCACATCAGATGAAATATATTTCCATGCTTCTCTGTTCATGAATTTAACCCATGATATTCTCTAAGGGCACTCAAATAATTAGTATATATAAAAAGTATCAGCTCAATGAAACTCAAAACCTTATTCAAATGAACTTTGGAGGGGTATGCATGTCATCCTATTCCTTTCATACACGAGCAAAAGTTATCGAGTCAAACAAATGTGACATGTATATCTATGAAGACCCCAAGTTTGCACCCCACATACATTTCCACATCTCCAAGAGATGTAGAATATATTTGTATATAGTTCATACTTATCATAATATATATTGATACACAGTATGTGTAATAATTGTGGTGCATCTTAATCAGTTGGACAGCTTTGACCAATTTTTATAAGCATAGCTCTTGCAGATGGCGTGTTTGGGACTTGTAGCAAGCGTGAGCCGTTGCAACAAGCCAATTCCTGTCATTGTCTTTACTGGAAATTCTAGTAGTGTAATACAGTATTTATGTTTTATTCTGTCATTTAGTCGGGATTATATATAGTGATATTCATCTCTAAAAAAATAATTGATGAATGATTGATTTTGCTCAATTAATCCTCATATGATATTTGTTTGAGAATTAAAAAAAAAAATAGAACCGCCCATAATCTAGTGAACTGCACAGAATCTAAATGGTTGGGGCAATTTTAAAAATTAAAAAGGAAGGCATTTGTGGATTTTTTTAATGGGGGGTATTAATAAATATTTCGGCTAGCTAGCATGAAAAAATATGCATAAAAAAAGTAATTTGAATTTTATGGGGAGCTTCTTCGTCTGAATTTCTCTTATTTCTTTATCTTTATGTGTTCCTAAAAACAATTTCTTATACAGACATTTAAAATAGAACTGCTGCTACATATATATGAGATGCATTGTAAATTAGGATGTGTGTTATCAACTCATCATCACTATAGCAAAAGAGAATTGTATAGTTACTTATTTCGTTAATATGTAAGTTTCTTAATTCATAGTTAAGTTGTCATACGATCGAAAAAGAAAATAGGATCGAGTAAGATGGGAGATCGAAGAGACTGTCATAAATAGAGGTTAACTTATTTCGCACTTAAACTATTAATTTGTAGTAAATTACTTCATCTCTTCACACATATTAACTTACTTCACACTTACTCTATCTATCATAAATAAAGATTTATTTTCCTACACATGCATCTGATTCCTCCAAACATATTAATTTAAGTCGTGATTTAACTGTCAAATAAGATGTAAAATATAAGTAGTGAAATAAATGAGCAACTCCTTAAAAATAAGTAATTAACAACTAAACATGATCATAGATAGATCATGAAGCTATATGCTTTGGTGCTTAATAGGGTTGTCCTTAAGTTGGGTTGCATTGAATAATTATTTCTAAATACTTCAACTTGCCAATTCATCTATAGACTAATTAGAGTTGGTGGCATCAAACCATCTTGATGAACGGGAAAGAAAGTGACTTGGTGCAAACTCCAAGTTTTAATTAATTTGTTTTGTTTTTAGTCATTCGCCAAATGGAATCTCCTACAATATTAACTCCTGTACCACTCTGTGCATGGAGAGAAATCCAAATCATTTCGAATTCAACTTATCCAAATTCTTGACAAATTCTTGACACATTCTTGTCAGTCGATTTCTATATATATAGCAGCTGATAGATAAACTTGAATTAAGGCAAATTTGAAAGTGTTAATAACGGATAGATGTCAGATGGAGAGGCCAGAAAACATGTGCTATCTAAAGTTTGACGTCAATGTTTGTGTTCATATTTAGGAAGTGCGTATATGTATGCAACTTTTCAAGTGATAAAATAATCTTCCTTATTGAATTTGGCATTACTTATATTAGGGTTTAATTGGCTTTGGACTAGGGCCCCGTATATGAAGGTCTTTTAGGTTATGTTTGGTTGTGAAGTAGTGGAGTAAACTCTCTACTTTAATTTTAAAGAGTTAAATGAGAAGTAAGATGGAGTAACATTTGAATTAATCCGGATTAAGTTATTCCAATCTAGAGAGGTGGAGTAACTTACTCCACCTGTGGATTCCACAGTTAGAGTAACATCATGTTATAATTTCTCTCTCTTCATTAGTTTACTCCATCAAACTCCAACCAAATATGATTATTTTAATCTGTCTTAGCTCATAATAAGAAATTTTATCCGGGGTAACTTTACTCCACAACCAAACATGACCTTAAGTTAATGCCCAAATTAATCAACCGATCAGAATCACCTAATCATTGATTTATTGCTGCGTTAATATAATTCCATTGTTAAGCAAAGCTTAAAATATATAGCATATATATAATTATATATATATATATATATAGCTTTTCTTCTTCTGCTTAGCTGATTTGATCAGTTTTTCAATCGTATATATATATACTCTGGCCGCAACCTGTCTAAAGTCATCAGACCATTTTTAAACAGTTATAGTAATATAAACTAATTTAATACAGATAATGAACTGAAAATAAAACCTACAAATTAAAAGGCCATTAAAATACCAAATGGATGCATGTTTCTAAATATCAGCCTTGTAAACAAGAGTAGAACAAGCTAGCTCTATGTTACTCAAATCACCTTAATCATCCTCCCAAAAAATAATAATAGAAGTAAATGTAGATGTAGTAGAGCAACAAAACAATAATTAAAGCAGCAGAAATAATAATAATAATGAGGTTATACTGAGTTAAAGTATCAGATCTTTATTAATACCAAAAGAACCATGATTTCAATAATAGGCCGGGCGTTGCTTCCGTAAGGCATTTCATGGTGTGTCTTCTGAGGTACTAATGTGTTCCAACAATTGCAACTACTTAATAAGAAAATGATACTTCAGTCGGGTTGGTATTTGGAGTCGACAAAAATCCTGAAGAACGAAAATGCTATATATACAAATTCGAACTAATTTTCTCCTTCTGAAATTTTGAAGTAATGACCAAATAATCATACTTGTATGCTATTTAGTTATATATATATACACACACAGATCAATCTTTAAGGAGAAAGTATGAAATTAATTCTTGATCTCTATATAATTCAAGTGAATTTCTGAGATCACAAGTGGCAAGTAGGGCTATAAATGAGCTGGCTCGGGCCGAGCTGGGCCTTAGCTCAGCTCGTTAATTCTGGACCGAGCGAACTAGATCTAGGACTTCCAAGCTAAAAGCTCAGCTCAAACTCGTGATGAGCCAGCCCGAGCTAGCTCGCGAGATGACGAGCTGGCTCACTGGGTTTGGCTGGACCTTGTTTTAATAAGAAAATAAAATTTTCAGACCTTTTTGGACTGAGTTGGACTGAGCTTGATAGTATAAAATACACACAAATTCATACAAATTCACAAATTGATGCCTAGCCGAGCTAGCTTGCGAGCTGGTGAGCAAGCTAAGCCCCAGCTCAAGCTCGTTAATTCTGAACCAAACTAGTAGTGAGCCAGATGCGAGCCACGAACGAGCCACGAGCTACTAGCTTTTTGGCCACTCCTAGTGGCAAGGACTTATATATACTCGATATCTTGAGGAGTAGTCTAACTAACAACGAAACCTATCTAGACTTTGAATTAGCACAATGTATCGACATTAAAGAAAACAAGAAATGGATATAACATGCTATAATTATGAAAGACATCATCGATCATCACCCAGTAGATTTTCTTCATTTAGTATATATATAGTATATACGATGCATGCTTCTCAGGAAATAAATCTGCTGTGATTCTGTGAGAATAACAGGAACCTGCGAATCCAAATTCATCCGTTCAATTTTCTTTGAGATTAATTCATGTATAAAAAACATCTGCTTCAAGATTCAAGCATAAAAAATTAAACGGTTAAATTTGAAATCGCAGGTTCCCGCTATTCCTACAAAATCACAACAGATTTATTTCCTACTTCTCATGGACAATGAGATATTTATTTTTACATAAATCTTAAGAGTTACTTTTAATTAATGGAATAATGACCAGAATAATATTGTAATGAAGTGGAATAAATAAATTCCTACTCATTATAAGAACCATATTTTAATCTAGTGGAAAACATGATGCCCTATTTGTGAAAAGTCGTAATTTTGAAACTCAGATGAGGATTCCTTAATGAATATTGAACATTTCATGAGTAGCTTAATTGACCTCCAACTTTACCAAAAGAAAAAGTTATGCTCACTACTTTTGCATTAAAATATGCTTAAATATTGTTTGAGAGTGGACTTCCAGTAATGAAGAGTTATTAAATGAGGTCCGAATTAAAGGATTTGACATGAAGTTACAAATACTGGTCGACAATTTTTCATAGCAGATAACTAATATAACGATTATTTAGCAAATGATATTGATTCATAGTACGTATGAATTTTTAGATAATGATCGATTCATGATTATTGAAGCAAGATCCTAAAACACAAAATCAATCTTAATTAACATCGATCTTTTCTATATATACCAAAATTGATAAGAATTTAGAACTTAAATCAATATTATCTCATAGTAATTTAACCATAACCATATATATAGAGTTCAGCTAACGGATTTTCACTAGTATTTCAATAATATGCTTCTGGCCTTCAAAATCTATCAAATCGGTTTCAAATGATAAATTCAAACCGATATTCTTAATGAAAACTTTGTTTCCATATAACAAAATTTAATATTCAAATTTATTTACTATCAAGTCAAAATATGAAGACACTACTTTATTAAAAAATATAATCACATGAGTACTTGATAGTAAATAAATTCTAAAATTTAAAAGTTTTATATGGAAATGAAGCTCTCAATAAGGAGATCGGTTTGAACGGTTTGTGTAGTTTGAAACCAATTCGATAGATTTTGGAGGCAGAAAGCAAATTGTTGAAATACTAGAGGAAGTGTGTATATATAGCCAGACTACATATATATGTATGTATTTACAATAATAATTGGCACTATAAGACACTAAACAAAAATAAATGATGTAAAAAGTTATAATAGCATAAAACAGGATGATTTGTTAGAAGTTACACTAAATAAAGATTTTTTTCACTAAAATTAGTACCTGCTAATATTGTTGCTATAGGAAAAATGCTATGCAATTTCAATTCACAACATAGCATATATATATGAAATATCCTCGCTAAAGCGGACATTATTCAAGACACTAATTAATACTTCACGATCCAAAGGATTTCATTACTTCATAGTTCATTACACTCTATATTAATTACTCTTTATTTCCAACAAAACATATGATAGATATCCTTCAGGGTTACTAATGCACATCTTCAACACTTGAAGGAATACTTCCCTGACAAATAAAATCTACACCATAAGAAATTCTACAACAAACAGGGCTACCAAACTTCTTTTAATACCACAATTAACATTGTATTTTTCCTAACCATAATTTCATTTCTTTTTTGGTTTGATTATCACTTTTATTATACCCACACGATAAGTACCTAGCTAGCTACTTTGATTAATACAGGAGACTATATAATTATTTTTGTCTTCTTTAATTTGTAGCATGCAATAATATGAAATTTCCGTCAAAAAAAATGTTATATATATATATATATATATATATATATATATATATCTACAACCACGCAGGTTGAAAGATTAGAAGTCCAGCATCATGCTTAATGTACACATAAGTTCCTTTATAAATAATTCTTGGCGTATTCATTTACTTTGGATGTTAATATATTGAAAAATGTTGGATTAATCTACTTAAAAAAGAGAGTGTGTAATTAATTAATGCATGCATGCAATATATAAGAGAATAGTGTAGGATTGATCATTCAGTTTTAATTGTTCGTGCTGAGCTTTATTTATTTGCACCAAATTAATTTAACCCTTTTATGCATGCTACTGTGTATAATATATCATGCATGAGCATGTAATTTCACTAACGTCCAAAAGCTTTACAATCAAAAAATGTGTTTATTAATTCATATTGCTACCAAAATCGTATATATATAAAGAGTTAAGAGGAAAAAAATTTAACTTCTGTTCAATTTCGCAATAGATATTTCTAAGGATTAATTTAACAATCCGACAAAATTAAGAAATGAGGGAATTTATGAAGAATCAAACATAGTGAAGCTAATTATTTTTTATTAAGAAATCAGAACTCAGAAACCATATGCTAATTTTTATTAAGATACGACAGAGAAAGAGAGCTCCAAAAACGAAGAAACAGATAAGCTCCCATTGAAACAGATACATAATTGTACTTCACTAATTAAACATTAATTATTAGTACATGATACTACCATAAAACAATGTGATTTCGCCTTTGTTAGGATTCCAAAGCCAACCCACATGAGCCTCATCTCACATTTCTAAAAGACATCTACATTTTATTATGCGTCAATTTTAATTCAATAAAACAGTATCCATGAACTCACCATTTGTATTAGTTGTCATGAACTCCTCCAACCCTTCTTCCTTAGTTTGATCTCCTCCTTGGAAACCCTAATACGACGGCCGTCCATGCGCCCATGCAAAGGCGTCGTGCCCTAATTGCCCACCTCCATTTGGCATCAAATTGTGGGGGATCTGGTTATATAGAGGCAGTGCCGAAGGATCGGGTATGTTGCCGCCTCCGGCACCCATTAGTTGCTCCGGCCCACCTGCCAGTGTCCCTGGACCAACCCCTCCTGGACCCGTTCCTTCCTCTTCCTCATCTAATGGTAATCTCTCATAAGTTGCATTCGCAAAGGTCGAAGCTATCACCATTACAGGACCAGCTGCTACCAGGGACCCCACAACACTTCCCCCGACCACTTGTCCTTGACCGCCTGCCAGATACACCGTCAAACCAGTCGACCCTGGTGGTGAGGGGCCCGGCAAAAATGTCCCTGTCAGAGACAAAATTTCAAATCGTCCGTGTAGAGCAACAACAGCACCAGGAGCTGATGGTTGGCGAAGCGCCACATTGGCAACAGTCCCAGCACCACTTAAAACACAGACACCTCGCTGACGACGTCTGGAAAACTGAGCAATGGATTCCGCTACGTCTGCACCACCCGCAACCTCCATTACATGGCTCCTAAGAGCATTAGGGCTATCGCGCGTCACGAAAATTGGGGGTTTTGGTTTGTTCTTTGATCCAGGGGGTCGACCACGAGGCCGACGGTTTCCACCCATCGCTGCGCCCTCTGTGGGATCACCGGTGTTGTCACTGTTTTCCTTTGAGTCATCGTTGTCGTTCGGTTCATTTAAGGAATCGGGCTTTTGAGGGGTTTCTAATTGGGTCGGATTATTCTTCATGCCACCGCCAGAGGAAGAGCCGGACTCTGAGGCCCCGGCTAAGCCCAAGTGCCCAGCCCACCACCGGTTCGCCAGCTTAGCAGTTGCTTGTTTTGTTAGGTCTACTTCTTCAACCTCTTAATTAGGGGATTTCTGGAAACAAGTTTTTGTGACAGTCTTGGTTTTGAGAAAACAAAAAGGGAACTGGAAACAAGTACTTGATTTGTGTGTATTTATGCCACAAGCGAGCGAGCAAGCGAGCGAGAAAGAGATAGAGAGAGAGAGATCAGATAAAGAGTACCTGCAGACTAGAAGGAGAAGAATCTAAAAGCCTAAAAAAGCATATTATCAATTCGGATATAAAATAATGTAAAATGGAACTGTAGGGATTTGCATAATTGGTACTTGGATTGATTAGGAAATTAATAGCTAGGAAGAAAAATAAAATGGTTTTCTCTTGAAAGATCTTTTAGCGTAGACAAGTGGCGTTTAAGAAATGAGAAAAGGTGGAAGAAAGCAGGCCAATAAGGAGACTAGGTTTTCAGAGAGAGAAACTTGAGAGGAGTGAGAAGGATAATTAAAAAAGGAATGGAGGGGCCCGGATTAAATAATGTTGCAGTTCCTGTTGTTTTGTATGTACTTTGGTTGCGGTTCTGACTTCTGAAGGGAGCATGGTCTTTGCTGTGGACCGGAGTCTGTTTGAAGGCTTAAAAATATTGACAGAGTTACTGTTTTATATACGTTACGTGACGTTAAATAGTTTTGTTAATATTTTTATCATATTTTAAACCGAAATATTTAATTAATAATTGCTACTTTTAGTAATGATTGAAGGTTAAGTTAGTCAATTATTTAATATTTAAAAAGAATTTTTGTCTGAATTTTGAATATGTGATCTAGAGTATTGTCTTTGTTACTAGATCAAATATTATTCTTTATAATTATTTTTTCTTAAAAGAAACAATTTGTCTATTTTTTATATTTGAAAAATATGTGCTTGTCAATCTGATCAAATAAGCTTATTAGATATAGATTTTCTTGACATTAGTCACGAGAAAAATATAAAAAGTGAACACTAAAATGTTAACTCTGTTCCTCGGGATACATACTCTGCATCTTGTTCGTCTCTTGGAGCGTGTTCATTGAAAACGGAGTTAGACTTTCGAACTATGGAGATCATATATATATAATGGTCAATTATATAATTTTTTTACGGTGAATAATAGTCAATTTTACAGTTTCATAACGTTTTATTATAAATTATATAGAAAATCATACATATATCTATATATATTCTTTTAAATAATGGTCAATTGACCCTCATTTCTCCTTAGATGTGCCTCTCAAGGCACACAAGAAAAAGAGAGGGGAGAAGAGGACCGGATCTAGCCGACTTTTGTTTCAGAATATTAATTAAGTTTGAAGAGGAGAAAGAAGAAGAGATGAATATTATATACAAATTATTTAAATTATGTAACTCTCAAATATTATAATGTATATGAGATAAATTTTTTACGGTCCCTTTCTCGCCTCGTTAATCGTTATACATATTTCCTCTGGAGCACGGAGTCACAGGAATTAGGGTTTCGTCTATGAAAGCGTGGATGAAAGAGATTCGATACCGATTTCTAAATCGTTCATTTTAGTCATGGAAATTATGTAGCAACTTAATTTGTTGTTATGATATATTGAAGGTCATGCGTACATGCAACTTATCATTAAAATAAAATATAATTTATCATAATTATATATTTACGTCATAACTATCTAATCGATTAACTTATTTTCTAAACATCCACCATAATCTTTTCACGTATTTTAGAATTAATAAACACAATTATTAAATAATGTACAGTTATTTCTTATATGACCTAGATATACTTATTAATTGTTTAGTACATATTTATTTCAGTTTAGGCCGAATTGTTGATGGATGTTACTTCTATTGACTAAATCAGTTACAAAATATTTTGATAGTTATTAACAATTATATATGCAAATATATATATATCAAAATGAACATTTAATATAACTCTTAATAGATAACAATTACGCTTTATCTCTAAGATATCCGTTTTATATGCCTAAAGTGAAATATAACTTTTTAAATAGTATAATTTTTTGTGCCTTTATGTTAAATTACACTATACAGTTAATCGTATTGTTGACTGACATGTATATATCTGCAAAGGTTTTGACAAAACTATTTATTTGTGCTAAAAAATATCAAATACAAAATGATTTTCTATAAAATATTTTATTTTAAAAATAAGTGTTTTTTCTAATAGATATTTTTTTTGGAAACAAAGTCCAAAAATGTCATCTGATACGACTATCATATATGGAATGGGATCTGCTGCGATCCGAATGGTGTGAACAGTAACCCTAAAATCCCTGCTTTTTCAAATTCAGTCATCCAATAATTTATGTGTATGTATTTCAAAACAGCTGATTTTTCTGTCCATGAATCTCTACACAATTCAACAGTTGGATTTGAAAAAGCAGAAATTGTAGGATACTGTTGATGGCTAAAGAATCGTAGCAGATTCGAATCCATATATAGGATCATTATTGGATTAACCACCATTTGCTCAATCATAAAAAAAAATTATTTAAATTTTCAGTCATTATTATTATGTTTATATATTTTTGTCAACTATTATCATTATTCTCTATCAGACATTACATTGACAATATCAAAGATTCACCTGCGCAATATTGAGAGCTGAATACAGTACCAATTTCCAAAGTAACTTAACACTTTTTATACACTCACCTACGTATGTAGGGTAAAGATTTTAACAGAATAATTTTGGCTTTATGCAGCTCATAGACTATATAATCAAATAACGTGCATATAATTCGTGCTTTGCATGAAGTCAAAACTGGAATAATTTTTACTCCATAATTATGAGATTATTTATGAGTACCGTACTACCGTACCGGCGCGGCTTGGGGATTTCTGGAATAATTTGACTGTAATTGATCATAAATCAAGACAATTATACTTTTCTTTTTATATTCTATTGATCAAGGGAGGACTTTTAGGCAACACAAATTATTTTAACCATTTATTACTAATCGCATGTTGTTGAAATGAGTTCATATTTTTTTTTATCTATGTTAATTGAAATAGCAATCGCTGAACCGCTTCTAGCATATATAATTGGTAATATTCTCGTACTGTCTAACATCAGCTAGAATATATTTATATATATATATATATATATATATATATAAAGAGGAGGTATCCACTTACATCATTTTTTAGTGACACTAAATTACACTATTTATTTTTTAAGTTGTCAAAGTCCAAGCAGTCGATTGAAACCACTCAACATGATGTCCATATTAAAATGTGCTTGGAAACCAATTTTTATTTTTATTTTTTATTTTTGTACTATTTATTAAGTATTTTACAAAATCGTTGTCTTCAGACCATTGAATTTTTGTACCTATCTTAATAAATAGTAAAAAATTCAAAAACAATGTAAAATTTGATCTGCAAGCACATTTTAATATATCTATCATATTGACCAGTTTGGATCGACTGTTTGAACTTTAAAAATGTAGGATATAATTTGGTGTCACTAAAAAAATAGTGTAAATGGATCCCTCCTCATATATAAAAAGGGTTGAACCTTTCTTTTTACTAAAAGAGATTGGTACTGTATTCCATAAAACATGATCTACATTATTTAAAAAAAAATGTCTGTGAATTGTGATACAATCTGCAATAAATAAATAGAATCCTATTTTTGTTAATATATGAAATTTTCTGACCAATTCACAATAATTCATCTATATGTGGAAAATGACTTCTGAGTTCATTGTTTTGTATATATTAGGGGAAAACCCATCTAATAATTAATGGAGTAGTTACGACTTGAAACAAACAAGACAAATATTGAATTATTTTTCTTTTTCTCAAGTTGTGGCAGATCCATCCCTGTCATTGAAACAAAAATATATCCTGACAAGTACATCCTACATGTACCAACACAAAGTACCAAGAATTATGATTTTTTTTTTATGAACCATCACTAAAAAAATAAAAAAAAATCTAAAACCAACTTGATTGCAATTACTTTATTTAGAAAAAAACATCTTTATCGAACTTCAATTCCGGTATGAATTTCTGGATTCTGAAATTGATTTTCGGTATGAACTTTGAACTCGGTTTGACTCTTATTCCTCCCATGCATTTGTTGCCACAGAAAATTCAAAAAAGCAATTCCGAAAGTGAAAATCGGTATTTGAAATTTTGAATTGCTTTCCGAAGATGAATTTCGGTATTATTGTGGTCCCAACTTTCTCTCTCCTACACACCAAAATTTTAAAATTCATTACTAAATTTATTCACTCAGTCTCCTCCCTCCTCTCTTTACTCTCTCTCTCCTTCCTCTTTCTATCTTCTCTTTTCTTCACCGCGGACATGCATTTTTTTTCACACTCTCCACTTTTCTATTTTCTATTTAGGTTAGGTAGATATTTAGATTAGGTAGAGTTGTCTCCCAAAGCAACGTAAAGACTGACAGATCATACAAATTCAGAATTAACTTTTTGTTTTACCAGTATATTGCTCTGTGTGGTTTTGACAGGCAAGGTTCTACTTTGTCCTAACTTTTGTAATTATACTTTCATGATGCAATGAAAATGGACCTTTGGTCTCTTTTAAAAAAAAAAAAAAAAAAACTTTATTTGTTTTTCATGAGATATCATACATAAATAATCTTTTCAGTAATAAGTTGGACATGAGCACATTTAGGCCCCCAAAACTAAAATACATTTAGCGTATTTAATTACTAAAACAATATGAAAAAAAATTGCATCAAAAAGCTTGACGTTTCTCTATACGGTAAAAATTCCATTATCTCAATAGATCTAGCTCATGTGATATCAAACTAAATTACAACACATACCCACGGCCTATTTATAGCCCCATAATCATAATTAAATTATCTGAGAGATACACCCACACGGGCAAAGAACATACGAAATAAATATCATAGGCTCGGAGGCTTCTAAACTGATGAACCAAAGTCAGGCTCTATTGGCTAACCAGTAAATGGGTCAAACAAAAAACAATTAAATCAAAACAGAAGTTCAACTTCAGTATGAGATATTCATACCAAAAATGAAAATTGGAATTGTTTTTTTGACTTGGAACGAGTGGGATTGGTGTAGTCATTTGTACAGCAATGCATATATCAAAATTAAAAAATCGGTATGTAAATTTCATATCAGAATTGAAGCTCGGTAAGTATAATATATATGGTTTTGTTAAAAAGTTAACAATCAAGTTGATTTTGAATTTTTTATGATAGTTTTAAAAAAAAATTCAAGAACAGCGGTTTTCAACCAGCTTAATAAATAGTAAAAAATTCCAAAAAAATATAAAATTTGGTCTCTAAGTACATTTTAATATAGATA
>CAXKVW010001342.1:0-33590 GCA_964058825.1 Carex arenaria | reverse complement strand
TTTATGATAAGGTAATGGACTTGACCAAAAGTACAGATAGCCTAATAGACAGGAAATTGGATATAAACTTATTTTTCTCCATTATTTAAATTCGAACAGCACGATAACTTGAGTAAAAGCAGATAAACATACCTTCTTGAATATGGGGTACTCGGCTTTGAACCGGGTGCAAGCAAATTCTTGTATTTGCTCGTTGCTTCCAGGCTCCTGGCCCCCAAACTGATTGCAAGGAAAAGCTAGAACTTCTACACCTTTACAAATACAATGTTTATGTCAGACTGGGTATTACAAAACAAGATACAAGACGTATTAATGTTTAATTACAAAACAAGTATTAATTTATAATTACAAAACACGATACCAGACGTATTAATGTACAATTACAAAACAAGATACCAGACACATTAATGTATAATTAAACATGGGGGAGCCAGAAAATCAAAATTGGAAGGACCATATAGCAATTTTAAAATATGAGAGGGACCAACAAGCATTTGTATTTAAAAAACTTTAGGATCTAAAGAAAAGATTGCAATTTTCTGATTCAGGGTGGGGGCCTCTGTCCCCTCCACCAGCCAGGGGCGGGGCGGAGGGTTAAGCCCCCCTCTAAATTAAACATTTATATTTTTTTTCCTTAAACTTGTAATTTTTTGCATGCATCAAAACTTTCCAGCCCCCTTCATATAATAGAACTACACTGCACTAGATTATTCAGCACCTTCAATCTCAACTTTCCAATTTAAACCCCCCCCCCCCTGGCCGCCACTGTACTTAAATCACAGAAATAGAAGCATACAAAAAAATGTATCTTCATTTGGTAATGTGCTGGGCAGAAATGTTGAACTAGAATTTCAAACATCTGAAAAATTGGAACAGAATACTAACAACAGATGACAATGAAATTAACAAAATATGGAACTTGTCTGCTAAGATTACTGAATAGATATTATAAAACAGATAATTCACAGTATTTTCTCCAATTATGCAGAACCTTAAGAAAACAATCCTTAAGCTGACCCCCACAAGGTGTGTGATTAACTGAATCCCAAGTTTCTCATGGTGTACGTGTAAGGAAGAAAATAAGGAAGGTTATTCATACCTTTGTCCTTGTATTTCTCATACAATTGACTTAACTCTGTGTAATTAGAATTAGTCAGGCCACTGCAACAAGTACAAAAACATAGCAAATTAGCATGATACCTACACTTGATACTTGTAAGTCGAAGAATAACTATTATTATTCAAAAGACAAATAAAAAGAAATCTACAAAATAACTATTATT
This sequence comes from Carex arenaria, assembly GCA_964058825.1. Lineage (NCBI taxonomy): Eukaryota > Viridiplantae > Streptophyta > Magnoliopsida > Poales > Cyperaceae > Carex > Carex arenaria. Next base: position 32,307 of record CAXKVW010001342.1, on the reverse strand, counting down.
ATTGAAAAGAATAAAAGTTAAACCATTGAGATGCGACATTAACAATCAGAAGCACCTTCCCCTTGTAGGTACTAAGATGGACGTCATTTCCCCTGGCATCCTAGAAACAATTTAAAAAGCAAAAGGAATAAAATAACCAAACAATATTCAGGAGGTTGTGTATGTAGAATCTTATATGTTTAGTATTATTAGAATAACTGGGTTTAAGTTAATTAGAATGAAAAATGGGAGAAATTAGATATAAATTAATACACATAAACTTTGTAATCAACATGTTTAATAAAATGAATTGAGTCTTGTACTCTTTCTCCCACTACCTCCTCAATCCTCTCTCTATAATCTCTTGTATCAGGTCAGGTTACCCATTAAATTTCCTAAAAGTTCCACAAATGATCAAAATCCCTCCATTTGCCATGGGCTTCCAATTAGAGAGAGAGAGAGAGTTTATAACCTTGACGGTGAAGTCGTGAACTGATCCGGCTGTATTGGAGGAAGAAGAATTCGCTCCCATTTCTCGCTGTGTGTGTGTGTGTGTGTGTGTGGCCGCGACTCGCGAGAGATTACAGCCGTATTTATCCGAACGTGACTTCCTGAAGCTGTAGACGTGTAGTATACAGTGTGGTATCTCACTGACCCCCATTTTGATTTTTTTTTTTAAATTTAGAAATAAAATATTATTTTCTGTTTTAAAGGGAAAGAATCGAGTTAGATCATCCAAAATAGGTAACACTGGAATAATGTCTTGGTGTAAACTTCTTACCGATTTTTTATTAATAAAAATTAAAATAAAAAATATCGATAATAAATAACGATTCTTACAAAATTTAAAATTTGAAATATAAGAAATTGCGATGGTTTATAATGAGCGAACGTTATAAATCATAACATCCAGATAAATCAAAATGAATTAACTTCTAATTAGCGGGAACAAAAAAAAATACAGGACGTTATTTGAATAACATCTAGAGATCCGAATCAATATTGAATGAGATTTGCCATGCATTTTCTAGACGTCCAAGGGGCCAGCTCCCCCCCCCCCCCCCCCCCCCCCTGAATTTTAGTGGAGATTGGGACGTTTCAATCGACTCTGCTCCCTCTTGAAATTTTTTTTGTCCCTTTGAATGTTTGATTTGTAATTCGGGTTAAATTAAAGGTTAAAATTAAAAATAAATTTCATTAATTTTGATTGGTAATTAAAATTATAGGTTAAAATATCAAAAATTACAAGTCAGAGTATTGAAAAGTATAAATTAAAGCATTGTTTTTTTTATCGAGTACCTAATTAGTTAATAGTTTTAAATCCGATTAGTTTTTTAAATCCGATTCGATATTTTTTTGCCTCCGACAAAAATCTTGAGTCCGTCCCTGATCATTGCTACGGTGCAAGTATTTTTCTGTTGTAATAAGTATATCTAATTTTGGAGCCGGGCCATCAAATTGTTTACACCGTAGCAATGATCCGATGTTAGAAATTTGCACCGAGGCATTGATTCGATGGTATCTAATTTTGGAAAATTAACTTGATTCCTTCTCTATTCAACAGAAAATATTTATTTCTAAATAATAAAAACACCCATTTTTATTACTGACAACCCCTTTCTCATATAAAATGCACGTTTTGCACTGTAGAATATTTGAACGTCCAATCCCATCATATTTTATACATATGATATTTGATAATCATAATATCAAAATTCAATTTTATTTTATTTTATGATTCGCAGTGTTGTCAAAGTAAAATATTATTAAGAAATCATTTCTCTTAAAAGGATTACCTGACAATGATTATTTTAATTATTTGACAATTTTGACAATAAATATTTAAAACAATTCAAACAACAAAATTATTATATAAATAAATTGTTGGACATGTAAAAGTTTAACAGTCAGGGAGGTCTATGTATAGTCCAGGAGGTGCTTAGCCACTTTCATAATTTTATAAATTATAATTATATATATTAAAATTTAATTGTATTTATATTTTATATTTTATTAAAAAAAATATAGTTCAATCTCCTCATAAATTATACCATGTGTACTTGTAATCTAGTGGTTTAGAATCTTAATATGTTATTGTGGAAACATACATTTTAAATTTTAACCTCATCTATCTAAATTTTCTAATTTGGTCCCTTTTAGATTTCATACAATCTAATTAGTATTTGTTGATGCATGATTGATAGCTTAGTTTATAAAAAATTTATCACTTGTTATACATTAAAATATGAGTTAGATTACAATATAAAGTCCAAGCAACTGATATGAACCTAATTTCCATATAAAAATGTATTTGTAGATCAAATTTTAAAAAATAATAATTTTCTTTTACTATTTTTATATAAGTAGAAAATCACCTGATCTAAAGGGTTTAGATCATTCCAAAATAGTGATTTTCTACCTATCTAAAAAGACAGTAAAAATAAAATAAAATATAAATTTAGTTTGTAATACATTTCATATAGAAATCGAGTTAAATGGTTTATATTATTTTTTCATATAGAATTTTCATTAATACTCATATGTTTTAGTATACTTTTTAAGAAAACCGACCATTATGTTAGACATTTGCTTTATTCATTCTTTTTTTTTACTTTCTCATTTCTCGCATGCGTATTAATTACAAAAAATTTCCTAAAATTCAACAGCCATTCTGTTGCGAATTATCAAATAAGAGAAATTTAGATATATACCCATCACAATTTTTTCAATTAGATATATTCCTATCAACATTTCAAAATTAATTATTCCCCCATCTAAACTCACACATATTATTTATTACAAGTAAGAGAAATCCGCGTCGCGTGCGGTCATTGGGTCTATGCCACATGCGGCGTAGGTGAACCCGCACGACTTCCTGACATAGCGGATTTCCATCTAATTTCGCCATCTCGGATGTTGTGCACTTCATGTTCCTTGTTGCATACGCCATGTAATATCCTGATTTGGGACTATATTCAATAATCGCCTAAATTGGACATATTCGCTCTATTTTTGGTCTAAATACGCAATTTTCTCTAAAACCTGCCAAAATGACTCAAAAACACGTTTGCGGTAAATATTTCGGAAAAATGGCTACTTCGCATTCGCTTTTCATCATTTTTCGTTATAAAAGATAGTGATTTTTGCTATATGTTTTGGCATCATCATTAGGTTATAAAGTATGAGGTATTCGTCTTTCCTATATGAGAAGTGTGTATTCGTGAGTGTTATTCAACGCTATCAGTAAAAAGTAGCTATATAGATGACATTTTGGTATACATGATTTGTGCGGAGGGGAGATGTTCACCAAGACTACTATTGTCTCTCGTATTTAATACAAGTAATGGTATCACTAGGCCTCTTGATGGAGTAGGGTTATCAGCGCGTGATATGATTAAAGAGTTAATCATATTTGATTATCTACTTAAAATCGAGCAAAGATTAAATTTGCAATTATGACACATACCTACCTTGAAATTATTCTGATACCATGAGACAAAAGAATAACCACGAGTAAATTATTTACTGAATCGTGATATTGTACTGTACAAGATCATCTGTGTAAATTGGATGGTCATAATGCATTTTGCCAGATGCAGCTTATGATTTCTAGAAATAAAAGGAGTTTTAATTCTATTTACCAATATAACACAGATCCTATCGGGTCACACCAATAAGAAAGTAATCAGAGAATTTTATGATTAATTATAAAGTGTTATAATTAATAATAAAAATAAATGTTATAGAGATGACAAGCTTAAACCAGATTAAATTTATAACGTGTACGACATGTTGTATAAATTTATCGCAACAACATACGCAAGAAATTTAATTATTCAGAATAATTATATAGATAATAAATGGATTAAAAATATTAATTCATAATATTTTGGGCCTAAAGTCCATTTTAATTTGGACCTAAATTAAATTTAGAATTTAATTCAAAATTCCAAATTTAACCAAATAGAAAATGGGCTTATGACTTGAGTGGCATTTTTGTTAACAGCCTATAAACGACTTTTGAAGGGTATTTTTGTAAATACCAAATTGACTTTGAGGCCTATTAAAGGGCTTGAAGGGTGAGAGAGAAATCAATCCAATCAATTCCAACATCATTTTTTCTAAGAATAGTGTTTTTAAGAATACCGCTGGTATAGTATTTCTGGCAAAAGAAATACCAACTCTCTGGTTATTTCCTAGTGGATACTGATAGAGGCATCAGACGTCTAGTGCTCCGAAGCGAGTTTCTAATTTGAATTTGAAATAAGGTATAAATGTTATTTTAATTTATTTGAATGTTAAATAAATTTAATTTTAAAATCAATTAGAGAGTAAATCCTTGGTTTTTGGTAGAAGTAAATATTTTGATTTTACGTTCTTTCCGTACCATAAGTCTAAATAGAATTTAGCGGTAAATTCTCAAGTGGAATTTGACACAAAATTATTTTAAAATATGACCAAAAACTTGGATGGGTTATTTTGTGTTTATCACTTTATCTTAAAACAAGACCAAATTATTTGAAAATTATCATAATCAATACGAACCTCACTTTAGATTCCAAAATCATTCAAATTAACAAATAAATTTGAAATATTATCAATAGTTGGATACTATTTTTGTCGTGCCAATTCTAAAAGAAACATTATTTTCTTCAAACATATTTGCTAAAGTACATTTATAGCACGATGTATGCATTTATTCGTAATTTGAGACTCTAGAATGCCAAAATTAATGGATAATCACTGAAACTTGTCACTTATTTTTGTTGAAAGATTCGGGGAAGTTGTGAAATCGTGTAAAGAGTTCGAACTCTTGACTTTTGAATATCTAGTTTTGATTTTTTTTTTCTTTTCTAATCAACTGTGTTACCACCCATTTCAATGAAACTTATTTTACATAAAAGTTACTCTATACTGAATAAAAAGAACGAATTAATATTATCCTAAAAATCTTTTGAATATAGTTTCGCTCGGTAGGTGATTTAATAATGTTATGTACTTATGTATCAATTTGGACAACATTTAAGTCTTCATATTATCAAAACTGACTAACGATATCACCAAATCTTTTCAAATAATTTAATTCGTTCTGACCTTTTTAATATATAAAGACCTCGGTGCAAACAAATTTGCGAGAATATATATTACAATTAATACGTTAGAACAGTCCATTCAAGTTTTCAAATTATGTGGACCATATTTCACATCTAAATTACTACAATTTTCATCCAACCTCTAAATATTCCAAAAAAAATTAGTTGCCATCTCAAACTTTTAAAATTCACATCACGCCACTGTTTTTTAAAAATTCAAAACTCACTAGATGCATCAGATCAAGTCTGTGCACTAATTTTTTTTTTTTTTTTTTTTTTTATATAGAACAGAACTTAAGAGAAAAGAAAAAAAAAAAATTAATGTGCAAATTCAGTCTGCGCATGTAGTAAGTTCTGAATTTTTAAGAAAACGGTGATAAAATGCAAATTTTGAAAGCTTTTAAGTTGGTAACTGAAAATATTTGGGCTAAATATTATAAAGGAAAATGAGATACGAAATAGGCCCCCGTTGTGACCAACATTATTGGATACATAAAAATCAGTTGGGCTCAAGATCTTCTGTAGATACTTTGCTTAGTAGAAAGGCCTTTTTAGATGTCCTATTTGGTGGGTACAAAGTACAAACCACAAAACTCTTTGGATGCCCATTTTAAGTTGGATATTTAGGGGGAGTCCGATTGTAAATATCAACATAAATAATAAAAAAAAAAAGTAAGAGCAATTATCTAACTCCTCACCCTTGATTTTCCGTTGGGGATATTCAAGCTCACTTTTATTTTGCCACATCCATTTTTTTAGACTTTATTTTTCTCTCTCCAGTTAAAATAAAGAAATTTATTTTCTTTATCTCATCATCCGCTCATCTTGATATATTAAGCATAAATATTTGCACATATAAATATAAATACTTGCACGTACCAACTGTAAAATGTGCCAGCAACCTTCAAGAAAGTAGTCCCAATTAAAAGTCGCTAATTAGAGATTTTTGTAGAAAACTATTATCATGTCGCAAAAAATATATGCACGCTCACATATATACTTATTTGTATATATACAACATCTGGTGTGAATTAAGATGCATGCGCATTTGATTGAATCTTAAAATGATCTGTATAAATTTTGACGCAAATTAAACAGCTCCAACCAATATCAAAATCAAATATATATTTGATGTGATAGTCGTGTGTTGTGTCCTTACTCCCCTCCCTCACGACTCACGAGATGTCCAAATGGCAGGAATCTGGTGGTGCAACTGCATGCAACTGGGCTGTTTGAATTTAAATTTGAACCGTCTGATAAGAATCCGGCCAACTTCACCAAATTTAATTGTAATGTACGGGTCCCATATATTAAGATACATGTCAATATATATATATATATATATATATATAACAAACGGATCGGATTCAAAATCAAAATGGGAGATAACCAAATTAGGTGATATGAATTCAGGGCTGTTTGGGTCTCATTTTTTGACAAGAAAGGGGAAGTCAAGTGGTATAATCATACTATAAACTAAGATCATTTAGAAGTTATACTAAAGTCTAGATCATTTAAAGTCGATCGAGTAGAACTTAGTCATCTCTATGCTTGAGACTGATCAATGGATTCAATGATGCAAAAGTTTGATTCCATATTTAATTACAAGGAGAAAGATGGAAGAAATTCATATATTGTTGATCGTATATATAATAAAGTTATTTCATTTTATATTTATTTACAGATGTATTAGTTAAAAAATGTTTGATATTGAACTAGTTTTCATATAAAAACGATACCTATAGTTTCACAATATTTAAAATTACCTCAATTCAATTTTTTTAACAATAGTTATGCACATCCAAATAATTAAACCCTTTCACATCTGCAATATATATTTCTAATTTTGAAACAGGGCCCTCTTCTAGCATTCAATCAACCTTTTTATAGATAGTTATCCAGAGAGAGCATATCGATAGGTCTGGTCAAACTTGTTAGGTGTATTTTTTATATATTTATTTTTTCTTTTTGTGATGGAATTAAGTTTTGTATAAAAACATCTATTTAGACCGATTAATTAGTCAATTAGTCGTTAGCAGTAACCAAATCATTACAGATTTTTCCGACTAATCAACCTATTATTTTTATTATGGCTGATTATTTCTAATTGTTTCCAATTAATAGCCAAAGTGGTACACTATCCATCCGAGCACCACATACCGTTATTTACAACACATATGGAAACCTTACAAGAGCAGCAGTCTCAAGTGGCGCCTCGACAGGTACTTAAAACGACAACACATTTAATTTTTATCCTAATTTATTTCTTCGAAAGAACGAGTGGTTCTAATGCTTGTTATTTCTGGACCGGATCTTTGAATTATGAAATATACATATCTAAATTATTATTTTTAAACCTTCGCAAAAACTGTAAAGTTATGAGGGGAAATCAAACTCTCGACCTTTGCGTACAACAGTCCTATGACTTTTTCCTAGCTAATTATGCTACCTCCTCTTTCTCTACATATATGAATTATAAATGACGATTTTTTCGATATGCACAAAGAATCGGATTATAACAAGTACGAAAACTTGATTAAAAAAAAAACACAAATGATATGTAAAAAGGAAAGAAATAATTTAGTGAAAATAAATTCTATTATCGAAAACCTTGGACCAATCGACCAAATCCCAATAATTCAAAAAATCATTAATATGAAATTGTAATTTATTGAAAACTACTTAAAGCTGTTTCGAAGAGAAATATCCCATAGAGGACAAATTTGTATATTTAAAAGTATGTATTAGATATACTAATAATATCTTATCCTGTCCATTTTAAACTCAAAATATTCCTCCAATGTCCTGTGTCTTTCGCACTACAACCATGATTCGAAGATACTTATTCGTTTCGATTAGCAGCCGGTGAGATACTGATGCAGACAGAGTTACTATCAAAAATGAAAGAACCGTATCTACCTTAAAAGGGTATGTTTGATTAACTTGAGAGTAAGTTATTTTTGAAATTAGACTATTCGGAATAGCTATTTGGTATTTGATTATGTTAGAATAGTTAGAATAGTGAATTCAAATTTTTTGTCTTATAATAAAACAAACAATATATAGTTCTTTTTAATTTGATCATTCTAGTTATTTTTGATATGACTATTCTAGCTATTTTTATTTTACAACCAAATATGTCCTTTTAAGTACACTGTCATTTGAGATTCAAATCCAGTAAAATATCTTGCCTTGTAAAATAAAGAATTTGCAGCATTTGTTATAAGTTGCACAAATTTTAAATGACCTGATCACACAAATTTTATAGATTCCCGTGCATCTATAATTGGTGCAGAAAAACTATCGCTCGGTTAAGATTGCTTACAGTGATACATAATTACTGCAAAGGATACATTTTCGTCTGTACAAGATCCAACACTAACAAAAAATACAATTTTTGTTCAGATGTTCTTCAAAATAATACATTCCATTCCGCACAGAGAAGTCATATTCTTCATCATGTGTACAAGAATTATGGTTTACGAAAGAACTTTATAAATATTTAACTTATATTTTGTGATAAATTGGTCCTATCTTAAATTAAAAAATATATATATTTTCATTCATAAGGGACGCAGTTGACCGTGATACTAATATTATTATCCACACGATCACATGTCAGTTTAATGAACACTAGCTTTAATATAAGCGTGATAATTAATTAAATAAAAATAATGTTGACAATTTTTACATATAATCTCAAATCAAGATATAATCATAATATGATGTAATATTGATTTTTATCTAATTTATGAACTAATAACAGCAGTGAAATCCGATTTAATACAAATAGAAACTTTTGAAATGATATGATATTTTAAAAATAATACAGATAAAATGAACAAGGTCCGAATTTTTATCTATAACATAAGAAAAAAATAGGAAATTCAAAATCTGACATCGTTTTTTGGAAGAATGTCAAAAATATCAGGCTTGCTGAATAATGCAACGAGTTAGACTTGACTTGATCCGCTGAATTATCTAACAAGACTGATATTTTGAGAAATCCACCAAAACTAATGACGGAGATATGTGAAAAGAATAAAGTCAATTGAACTTCTTCTTTTATTTCAAAATGTTTGTATTTGTGTCTTAATTTTTGTATCATTTAGAGTAAAATGTTATGAGTAATATAAAAATTAATTCTCATTCACAGTATCAATATTTTATATGATTAATTTTTATTTACATTTGATCAATCATGATCAAAACTATGGAATATGTGTTATTTGATTTATTTTTTGTGGTATGAATAAAAAAATTCGGTTACAAGGGACACTTGAGAACAATTTGTATATAAAAAGTTTATATTAATTTTTTAATAAAATTGGGGTGAAAAAACAATGTGACATAAATAAATAATAAATTTAATGTTTGTACAAAAGTGATTCCATTTTGAACAAATACTTTAATGGCAATGGCAGGCTGGCAGCGCACGTGGGCTTGGAATTGGTGATTGGCAGGGATTTTATGCTGCCAAGTTATTTTCTGGTGTAGGTCGCAACTCTCAGTAGTTGTAGTTCACTTCAATTTTCTCTCCTCTCCTCTATTCGTTCCTCAATCGTCAACCCACGTGGCATCTCCATAACGCTCTATAATCAATCAGTAGGGACCTCGTTGCATTATTGCAAACACCCCTTCTCTTCTCTTCTCTTCTCTTCTCTTCTCTTCTCCCATTGCGACCTTCGCGTTCTCTCAAAAGCCAAAATAAACATTGTAACGAATATTGTTGCATAATGTAATCTAGAAATTAACATTTTACAAATGAACTTCTCAATACTAATCCAAAAGTAACAATATTTTTGCAATAGCAACACCCATAATTCAACATAACATATTTTAAGTAACAATTAAAACATCATTCGAATCATAGACTTAGCATAGTGATCAGATTTCGGATCCTCTTATATATCTCATATTTTGCATGACTTTTTGGAAAATATCAGCCGTTCAAATACCTGCAGAAAGTGTTGAGTTCACAAGCGGATAGTATAAGATGGCATCATAGAAGATCCAAAAGAAATTATTTTCAAGAGATGTCCATCTCTCTGTATCTTTCTATTTTATTATTTGTAGCTCTCTATAGGTGTGGAAATTATTCTATTACTAAAATAACTGCCCATGCACTATCCCCAAATAGACGGATCCGCCTCTACTGTTTTTTTTAATAACAAAAATAGGGTCCCTTTTTTTTTTTATTCCAATCATTCAAATTTGTTGAGATTTGTGCATAGAAAAGTTTCTTTATCAAGATACGCAAATGAAATTTTTTGAATGGTTGGAATCGGAAAAGCAGAACCTTGCTTTTGTTATAAAAAAAACAGCAGAGTCGGATCCCCAAATAGACACCGGACACATCGGTGACGCAAAATATGAGATAACTTGGAGACAGAACTAGCCCTGGTGCAAGACACGCAGGTGACCGCTCCGGACCTCAAGATCTAAGGGGCCCAAAAAAAAAATTAGCTTGTATATATAAATAATTAATCTGCATATATTAAAAATAAATAAAATATTAGGGCTAAAATTTTGTATATATAAAGAGCCCAAATTTTTCTATAGATATGTATGATCTATTGACATATCAATAGAATGAGCACCATATGCTTATAAGTCATTTTTTACGTTTTAAAAATCTAAATAGTCGATCCAAACTGTTCAACATGATATCATATTAAAACGTGCTTAGAAACCAAATTTTACATTTTATTTATTTATTTTTACTAGTTTTAAGGTAGGTAAAAAATCATTATTTTTTATGGTTCAAATTTTCCGATTGAATAGATTTTCTATCTATCTTGGAAATAGTAAAAAAAATCCAAAAAAAAATGTAAAATTTGGTCTCCAAGCACGTTTTAATATGGATATCATGTTGAACAGTTTGAATTGGCTATTTAAATTTTAAAAATATAAATAATTTATAAGTATATGATGCTGAAGTAATTATGAAAACGAATTTGCCGGTCTTATAAAATCCAAACTTCAAAATCTTCAAAACCAACCCACCCGCCGCCATAGTTATCATGGGCATCGTCTTTCTCCATAAAGACACATATTTATATTTTGCAAGAGGCATTTACAACAAGATGAATGTGGAGGCGTTAACACTAGATATATATAATAATAAAAATAAACAATTGCGTTGATTCAAAACATTATTTTAAGTTCTTCAAAAAAAATATAGTAAGATATAAATTCAATTATAGTATACGGTCGGGGTCTGATTTTAACTGATTTGACGAATTAATTAATTAAATATTGCAGCGCTAACAACCTACAATTCGAGAACATTAACGCCTTATCTTTTTTCCATTCTCCAGTGTTTTTTCACCTTTGCCCTTTGGTCAGTCAGAATTCCCACTGTATTTGCTCGTGTTTCTGTCTTTGTAAGAATCCTTCCTTGTAAGTTGAAACACACATACCCTGACAGTCTCTTCTTTGACTTAAATTGACTATTTCTACAAATGGTCAAATGCTAAACCCCATTCGGTCTACAATTCTACATAACTATTGTAGTATAATTTACACGCCTCCTGTCCTGCACAAAACTCCATTTAATATGACACTCTACAGGACCTACATTTGATGTAAAAAAGAAAAAAAAAAAATTAAGCAATGTTCACAGATTTAAAATTCAGATAGAATTTTTTTTTTGAATATTATAAAAATTAGATAGCTTGATCTCTTATCTTTAATAAAAAGAAAAAGAAAAAGAGAGAGACTTGAGAACTATTTTTTTGGTCTAGTAACAGAGACATTGTTCTTCATGTGAGAGCTTGAGAGGTGCCAGGTTCGAAATCTAGATAAAAAATTTCTCGTGAATATATTAAATAGTTTGTGTGGCTTGACCTCTAACTTTTAATAAAAAAATAGAGAGAACTTATAGTGTGCTCTATTCAACTTTTTAAATAATCATTTTTTTTCATAAAAAAGTATAATTTCTAATATCTCCATTAAAATTTAAAATTTTATCCAATATTTCCTTTTGTTTATTTAATATTTTATTTAATTATTTACAAATTTTTTTGACAAATACATCACTCACCTAGTCACCTCTCCTCCAGCCATTCTCGCTTTCCTCTCATCCGCCAACCCTCCTCCCAGCTAAGCCTTCCTCTCAATAGAAAATTTTACACTATTCTACATTTAAAATTTAATTTTTAAAAAAATATTACTATTACTTTGTTTCATAAAATAAGATCATATATAACGCTTATTCATCTAGCATTCGCTATCTTAATATTTTATTTATTCTGTCACTGGTCTTAAGTTTCAACTCCCTCATCTAGTCGATCGGTCGACAGGAGCGGATCCAGGATTTTCATCAGGGGAGGGAAAAAAATATTGAATCGGATTTAAATAACTAATCGGGTTCAAATTCATTAATTAATTAAGTACTTAATAAAAAATAATGCTTTAATCTATACTTTTTAATGCCCTGACTTATAATTTTTGATATTTTAATATATAATTCTAATTATTAATCATAATTGAAGAAATTTATTTTAATTTTAACTCTAAATTTAACCCGAACAACAAATTAAACATCCAGCGAGGGGGGGGGTCAAAAAAATCTCCAGGAATAGACAGAGTCGATCGAAACGTTCCGATTTGCACTAAAACGCAAATTTTAGAAGGGGCAGCTGACCCCTGTTGTACTTGGGTCCACCCTGTCGGTCGATCTATTTTTTTTTTCATTCCAGAGAAAGTACAATTCTAATTTGGCACTTTTGATTACTGGGAAAGTACAATTCGAAGTTTGCGACTGCTATAGAAAGATTTAGAAAAGCCTTTCTAGTTTTAAAAAGTGGACAAATAATCTCATTCTCTCATTAATTTAGAGGAAAAAGGCACCGGGCACGTCACCAATATGCCATTGCCATGTTATTGCGAATAACTTTACCACTATAGATAATAATGAAAATTTGTATATAATAGAGAAATATGATGATAGAGAGTAAAAAATGAAATACGTAACACGATGCGATGTGATTGAAATGGTGACGGTCACGTCATGTGTCGTCACGCCGTCACATCAATTTTTTTTATATATTTTAATTTAAATAGTTGAAAATTCAGAAAATAAAATATAAAAAATTCTATTTTTTTAAATAAGTAAATGATATTGCAAAACAATTTTTTTTAGAAAAAGCAGTTGGGCACCGGATAGGGTGAAAACGGAGCGGACAGTGGTAAAATCATATCCATATCTTTTTTTTCATTTTCTAATATGGATCCGGATCCGGATCAAATCGGATATTTATTAAAATAATATAAAAATATTAAAGTTCATATTATTTATTTAATTGTAATGGTGAATAACATAAAATTTTCATAATATATATTACAATATATGGTATATATCTACTATTCAGATACGGATAATTGAAACGTAAAACCATATCAGTATCCTTATCCACACAAATATTTGGATATCGAATATCCATGTCTAAATTTTCAAATACAAATCAGATATTATTCATATCATTTTCACCCATAACATTTGACATTACTTTAAAAATTTTAATTACAAAATTCCTTATATTAAACTAGAGAAGATAAAAACCAGTACTACATGAGTATCAGTATCACTGAACTTACACTAAAAGAGAAATCTGGACACTCTATGTGTACCAAAAAAATTTGATGCTCTATGTTTCATACCGTAGCGTGTCGTGACATGTAATTTTCGCATTAATGCAGTTATGTCACACGACACGGTAGTTGTTGGGTGTTATGGTACTTAAGGCAACAAAATTTTAAAAAATTTTACAAGAAAAGTACTAAAGAGATCATCATGTGCGACTGAAATCAAACCAAAAATATATTTTCAAATAAACATCATACATTTTGTTTCTCATCTCCAAACAAGAAAGGAAGATCCTTGTGATGTAGGGTTGAAGATCCATCACCTCTTTGTCGGTTCTAATGGTGATTGATGTCTTGCAGCGCCTTGCACCAAATTGAGACTCAAAAGTAGAAGCCCTCCACGGTATGCATCAAGAAATTAATTAGAAATCAAAGTTTTCTCTTGTTAGAAAGAAGTAATTTGGTTGCTACTTAATCTCTATCCTCCAAGAGAACTATGTCATAATTCTAGAATTTGCGGGTTCTCAACACATGAGAGATCAAAATGGGAGAGAGACAAAGTTTTTGCTCTCTAAAGAAGATGAGAATGATTAGAAAATGAAATCCTAGGTAATACGGACCTCTTTAAATAGCTTTTTGTTGTTTAGAAGAGTCTCCACCGACTTAGACACGTACTCCCATGTTCTACACGATTTTCATAATTAATATGGGCAAAAGATAACCGATTCTAGCCCAACAGCGCACTGCACAATACCACATGCTGCATAGACCTATAGCTTATTTTATATCAAACTGTAGATCTTCTCTCAAGCTTTCCAAAAAGTCTTAGAACAATGAAAACATAGCTACAGTTGATGAGATATGCTTATTTTAAGTTCTGTTCATAGAAATCGTGGTCGAAATACAGAACTCTTTGTTGCCCACAAAAACTCCTTTTTTGTGGCTCACAAAGGTTCTTCCATTTTGATCTTTTCCGATATTTGAATTTTATTAAACCATTTAATTAAATCTATAACATATAATTATCTCCATAATTATTTATCTCATGTTTAGGTAGAGAAATCAATTTATGAGCCATGTCACACATGTCAAATAAATCAAGAAGTATTTCTAATTAATTTTTTATTGGTGTGACTCTGTGGGATCTATGTTATTTCACAATGAAATATGAAATTCCTTTCAATTACAAGTGGCATCTTGCAATATGTATTGTAATTACTCAAAACACACAAATGATAAGTACCTGCTATATCATGATCCCTAAAGTAACAATTGTTTTGTGTCAATTTCATGTCTCATGATATCATGAATAGATCCAATGTAGGAACGTGTCATCTTTGCAAATCTACTCGTTTCTTGTTTATGAAATAATTCAGTAATTATGATTAACTCCTTAATCATATATGCACATACTTGTATTATTTTACCAAGAGGTCCAGTGATGTCATCACTCATTTACACGAGTGATATTGGTATTCTTAATAATTACTATCTCTCCACATGAGAAATACATACTGAGATAGAATCTGTATGATTGTAAGTTGCGGACAACGTTGGAAACCCATGAATATATATTCTTATATGAGAGAAACAATTATCTCAGACTTTAGAATTCCAAACAAAAATAAAAACATTAATGATACAAACACAATCCATATTAAATATTTTATTTTGGTTATGTCCAATCTCCTGATCTCCGTCAGGTATATATTTGATTAGATTGACAACTCCTTGTCATATAATCTGCAGAACATGATTATCATCTAATTCAAATGCTAATCTTACACCTGTAATTAATGTTCCTTATTAATTACTAAGACTAGGGACACCTTAGAGTATTTATTAACTCCTTTATCGAGTTCCACAATTTCAAGTCTTCAACCTGAATGATATATAAGTAATAAAATACTCAATGAACAAGATGATAAATAAATCATCCAATTACATGAACAATACTTAGAAAACAATCATCTTATGATTGGCTTCTAGATCACAATACTAACACTAGTCACGTCATGTAATGGATACACGTGATATGACGTAAAGTGACGTGACGTCTCGTGACGTAATTAGTCACGGCGTGGCTAATTTCATTCTCTAATAGATAGTAACATATAATAACTAAAAGGAGAATTCGCATGACCAATTAACTGATTGAATGTGGTAATAAATATTTTCTATTTAGTTTTACATAAAAGTAAATGGAAGCTAGGTATTATTTTTTAAATATACAGCAGATAAACTTATTTACTGAGAAAAAAAATAGGGATGCTTGTAGCATTTGTGTGCAATTGTAATAAATACTTTCCTTTAATTAGGGGTGAAAAAATGGAGCAGATACGGAAAGGACAGTGGTAAAATTATAACTATGTCTTTTTTTTTTAATTTTCCGGATACAAATATGGAGCGGATATCAGACATATCAGATAGATACAGATAGGGATCCGAATCAGATCGAATATTTATTAAAATAATATAATTTTTTTTAAATATTAAAGTTCATAATATTTATTTAATTATAATGGTGAATAATATAAAAATTTCATAATATATATTAAAATATATAGTATATATCTATTATTGGGATACAGATAATTGAAACGTAAAAGTATATCAGTATCCTTATCCACACGGGTATTCAAAAATCCAAATCTAAATTTTCGAATACGGATCAAATACACATCGGATATTATCCATACCAGTGTTGTAAAAAACATTCATTTAGACTGATTAATTGGCCGATTAGTCGTTAACGGTGACCAAACCGTTATAATTTTTTCCAACTAGTTAACCGATTATTCCTAACTAATTATTTGATGATATCATATCCATCTAACAACCACATATCATTATTTACAATACTGATCCATCCCGTTTTCACCCCTACGTTTAATTCTTCCCCCAACCAATATATAAATTGTACCTGACTTTATTACCCGAAATTAGTGTTGTACTCCTTGTCTGTCTCCATCCATCTTTCATCAGAGAGCTACAAACAACAGTTAAAAAGTTTATGAGAGGAGTAGGTTTGATGGAATTCGTATCACCTAAGGTAACAGAATATTTCTATTTGGATCTAGACCGTCCAATAATAATCTGCATGATTATTAAAGCGATTACTGCATTTCACCTCAGACGTATTGGCCCGAATTCCTATTTAATGGCCGTGATCCAAACATAAATATTCTGCATTTTTTGGAATTTGATGGGCTTCAAATTTTGTCTGATACGCTTTGAAATCCGTGCACACAAAAATTGAGAAAGGTACGTACGAATTTTAAAACGAAATGCATGGATATTATTGTTCGTATACTAATCAAACCCGTTAAATTTAAAAATTAAGAATTCGTCCAAAAAGGAAAATTTTCTCCACCAATTAATAAAAAAAAAGTTCGTATGGTCCATGACATATCGATGTAAACAATAACGAAAGCGAAACGTATTATGACGTTTCACAACATCCCCAGGTGAACCTTCCTCTCTTGCTTTCAATTTCCCATAAATATATATCAACCAACCCCGTTACGTTACATGAACCCCTCAAATTGAATCATCAAAATCAACCTAGAAATTAAAGCGTAGCATGGCAAACCACGAAGCCTCCGCCTGCGCCTCCGCCTCCCCCACGCTCACTGGACTACTCAAGAAAGCCGCCGTATCTTTCCCTGACAAGCGGGCACTCTCCTTCGCTGGGAAGTTTGAGATCTCCCATTCGCGTCTCCAGGAGCTGATCGACTACTCCGCCTCTGTTCTTCGATCCGCGGGCGTATCTCCTGGCGATGTTGTCGCGTTAACCTTCCCCAATTCAATCGAGGTGACAATATATAGACCTGAAAATAAAATAATCACAGTATTCTAATTCTGTGTTTCAATATTAAATTCCTTTAATTAATTAATTAATTTACTATTTTTGTACGTAGTTGGTGATTATGTTTCTAGCAGTAATACGGGCACGAGGTGTAGCGGCCCCATTAAACGCAGCATACACGCAAGAGGAATTCGAATTCTACCTCTCTGACTCCGAATCAAAGTTACTGTTGACAGACTCGATAGGTAATCCTAAAGTTCAAGCCGCAGCATCAAAACTCGGCATCACTCAACTCACAGTTTCTCTGCCCGACCCGACTAGCCCGGTACATATCTCAGTCTCAGTGCCAACCCTCAACGGTCATTCCAATCATGACCTCGTCAAAGATTTCTCCAACGACCCATCTGACGTCGCGCTTTTCTTGCACACTTCCGGCACCACGAGCCGGCCCAAGGGGGTTCCCCTGACCCAACATAACCTAGCTGCATCCGTACAAAACATCATGTCAGTGTACCGGTTTACAGACTCTGACTCGACCGTGGCGGTTCTGCCTCTGTTTCATGTGCATGGTCTCCTGGCCGGGCTCCTTTCACCACTCTCTGCCGGTGGGTCAGTCACTCTGCCGTCCCAAGGTCGGTTCTCAGCCTCAACTTTCTGGGCTGACATGCGGGCTACCAATGCCACCTGGTACACAGCAGTACCAACCTTGCATCAAATCCTACTTGATCGTCATGCCACAAAACCTGAACAAGATGGCCTTCCAAAACTTCGATTCATTCGCAGTTGTAGTGCATCTCTTGCACCAGCCATTTTAGAGCGGCTCGAATCGGCATTTAATGCACCGGTTTTGGAAGCATACGCCATGACGGAGGCATCACATTTAATGTGTTCGAACCCATTGCCACAGGACGGGCCGCATAAGCCCGCTTCAGTTGGGAAGCCGGTGGGGCAGGAACTGGCGATTTTGGATGACAAGGGGGTCCCACAGCTGGCTGGTGTCGCCGGTGAGGTATGCATACAGGGGCCCAATGTAACAAAGGGATATAAGAATAACCCAGAAGCAAATGAGGCGGCCTTTTTGTTCGGGTGGTTTCACACGGGCGATTTGGGGTACCTGGATGAAGATGGTTATCTGCACCTAGTTGGCCGGATCAAGGAGCTCATAAACAGAGGAGGTAAGTCAATTTTATTAAATTTAGGAATAAATATAATAAGAGCATTTTCTTTGGAGTTCTGTATCGTATATGCGAACGACACCTGGTGATCTTCTTTATGGGTTCAATAATCTCGCGAGAGCAAAGAGTAATGTTTTTACATATTTTTTTTTATACACATATGACATATTATATTATCAGTGCTTTTCCTTTTGTATATCTTCTAAAAAATATCCTACAGCTAGCTTTTGAAAATGAAGAATCTCAATTATTGGTGAATGGTGATAATTAAGCAAGAGAAATCTTTTCGAAAAGAAGAAAAGAAAGGAAAAAAAGTTAGGAAAAAGTTTTCTTGCAGTACTAATAAACATTTTGGTCCACAAGGGTAAGCAACTAAGCATTAATTAATTTCTCAAAGGGGATTGTCCTGTTATTATTAACGGAAAGGATCTTTAAAGTAGTAAACAAAAGGGTCGAACACCGCTCAGTCTCTTCCCATTCCCGATGACTAGTCTAGAGTCTAGACAGAAAAAAATGCTATCGAATGTGATAGATTGTTTTTAGTTACCAAAACAAATTAGCAAGGACCCAAAATTATTTTATTCCTTTTTATTGTTTGAAATTCCTTTATGTTTTTTTTTAAAATAAGATTTAATTATGGATTTAACTATGGACTAAGGAGAACAAACCCGCCAGCATTAATATATATATTTTTTGAACTCACTGTTGTGTTATATTTTACGATCTTTATAATTTTAGAAATTTTAAATTCATTTTATTCTCCATTGCTTTCCTTCATATTACTAAATAAAGAACTACTTTTTATCAGGAGAGAAAATATCACCAATAGAAGTGGACGCGGTGTTGCTAGGCCATCCAGACATAGCACAAGCCGTGGCATTTGGTGTACCAGACCCGAAATACGGCGAAGAGGTAATCATGTTTAGCCGATTTGATCCTAAATTAATAATTACTGAATTGGCAATCTTTATAATCATAATTAACATTAGAGTAACTATCTAAAAACAGTAATTTTGTGCGTAATTAAGATAATAGTAAAAAAAATTTAAACAAATATAAAATTTGATCTTCAAGCACATTTTTTTAACATGGAGAGGTCTAAAATTTGTTCTAAGCCGTTGATTTGAATTGAATGTAGATAAATTGTGCGGTGATCCCGAGGGATGGCACGGATTTAAGTGAAGATAATGTGACCGCGTACTGCAAGAAGAATTTAGCTTCTTTCAAGGTACCAAAACGGATATTTATCACCGATTCGCTTCCGAAAACAGCTACAGGGAAGATCCAACGGCGGATTGTTGCTCAGCACTTCGTAGAGCGCAACTAGGAGATCAGCAAGCGCGGAGCTTTCTGGGAAGGCTGTCGATTAAACTATCTATTGAAATAAAAAAAAATAAAAAAAAAGAGGGATTATTAGGGAATTTTGTGATAATTTAGCTATTTTGGGAGGTGGATATGCTTTGATGATAGCGCGGTAATTGATTATTGGTCATGCTTGGAAAATAAGAATTAAAATATATATATATGTTTAAAAATTTTTACAACTATTGTTTCTTTTCCTTGAGGAAGATACAAATATTGCAGCTGAGATGGTTTGCGTATGTGTTGCATATTTATCTTTGATCGGATTAAAAATGAACGGTGAAATTCATCCAGGTCTATCTAATGTTTTATCTCTGTTATTGGGAATTTGGGATGGACTGGTGAGCCAAATGGAGTCTCCTTGCACAGAACTTGGTAATCATCGGTGAGAGCACAGAAACTGTTTCGTGTTCGACTGATTGTGTGAACTAGGTGATAGACACGAACCATTTCCTTTTGTTCCTAGTCACACCACACTCCTAAACATTTTTTTTTTTCTCTCTAATGTCGCACTTCATATTCTTAAGTATTATTTTTTTCTTACGGAACACTTGTCACACCACACTCCTCCATTTATAATATAAATTTTAATTTAAAGATACTATTCTCTCCTAATGTGAAATGTCGCAATCCAGAGCCAATATTAATTTTTGGAACTTTAATGAATGTCGCAGTACAGCGTTACAAGTGGTCCATTACATGGCAGGCAAAAGCCTGATTCCCTGAAACCGTAACTCGTAAGCAATAATTTTAGTAAGAAAGTGACTGCGAGGATTGCTTGTGGTCTTGTGGTCCGTGAAAGGTGAAACTGGTTGAGGACCCCACCTCCCACCTAACAGGCTTCAGTGTACGTATTACCAGGTGGCATGTTGTTATCTCAAATTCTCAATGCCGACATTTTGAATTGAATTTAACTAATGTCCTTGCGTGTTTGTCTTACCGTCTCTTCATTTTCTCATCAATTTTTTTTTTCCCACTCAAATAAACAATAACATAATCAAACAAATTCATCTAAATTGCCTTCCAAATTGACCGGCACTACACAACTCACTGTCTTTAATTTTAAACACATCACAATCACATCCATCATCACATTTATGTTGATGACGACTTCATTTTAAATCATATATATTTGACAAATCATCACGATATTTTTTATTGTATTAATTATTAAATTCTAAAATTCTAAATGACAAAATTAATCAATTTTTTTTAATGTTCTGAAAGATGCATTTGCATAAAAAAATTCTTTCATATAGTACAAAAACAACCCAGTCGTCTAAAAATTACAGTTAATAATATATAAGACTTGCACATTGACAAAACTTGTGAGATAAATAATTTTTAATCTAGTGACAAAAATAATATCCTTCACAAAGTCATATGTTTGAATTAAATAAATAATTATTCATAAATATTAAATAATTAGTAGCTTAACCTCCAGCCTTCACTTAAAAAAATATCGTCATGAGAAATACTTGGTATTTCGTATTGGATATTCGGGTGCTGATCCTAAAGACAACAAAATGTAAATTTTCAAATGACACCAGGTGGAATAAATTGGGGAAGATTTGTCTGCTAATGTTTATATTTTTTTTTTTAGCTGCCTATTTCTAGACCAATCTAGAAGTTGCCGTGTGAGTAGGCACCTACACAAAAAAATCTCGTGTAGAGAGAGAAAAGGGTCCCCCATTTAATAAGTTTTTTTTTTGTGAGAGGCACGGTAGAAACTAGATTTTTTTTTTTTAAATGGAAATCATAACAAACTTTTTAATCAAACCAGCCAATTCAATGAAAAAGCTTCCACCGGATTGGAAAACCGGTGTAGCCATTTTCCTTTAGCCATTCTCCCGTGTAGCTGTTGTGGCAGAGCAAAAAACCCTCCACTGGATTGGGAAATCAGTGTAGCCCGGCTCTCTCAAGCTACACCGGTTTGGGGATCCGGTGGAGGCTATTTTTGTAGCTTTTCCATTCAATTGGTTGCTTTGGTTAATAAATTGGTTATGGTTTCCATTTAAAAAAAAAAATCTAGAAGCTACCACTCTACCAGCCCTTCATTTAGATTGGTTATCCTTGTTTTTATTTTTTGATAATCTTGCCGTTAGAACTTATCCATGTATTCTTTTAGGGATATAAGAATGACTGTTAATATGAATGTATTATACATAATTTGTTTTGTTAGCAGAATTTTGATGCATTAAAAACAATAAATCTATGTACCAAATACATGATTATCTTTTTATTGCATTAATTTTTTTTTTAGAAAAAATATTACATTTAATTTGTTTATAAAAGTAACATTCTTTAAGCATTGAAATTCGTATATATGGATATCAAAGTGTAATTGACTATGATATAACTTAGTCAAGATAAATGTAAATTCTATAAAAATTAAAATACAAGTTGTATACAAATTTGAATTTTTATTCATCCTTTCTGTACATAATACATCAATATTCATATTATTATCTGGACTATTTTGTTTTTCTGACCAATCATAATGCATTTTGGAGTTCAATGAACTTTTTGAAATTATGATTTTTTGAATTTCGTATCGAAATAAAAATACATATTGGACAATACAATTGATTTTTAAATTAAAATAAATACTAACAAATAATAGAATTCAACATGAAAGAAATATATAACTGTTTATAAATGATCATATAATGTAATTAATTTTGTACATTAAAATGATATGCTCATATATCGATGAATATTTACTATAAAAATGAACAATATTTAGCAATATAACTAAATTTGATAGTAATTAATGATTAATTTAATAATACAAAATATTTAATAACTTAACATAGTTTAACATAGTTTAGAACTAGAAGTCAACTACCTTTATATAATATCAATTGAACAAACCTATGCTTCAAAATCGAATATTTCTTCTCTTTATAAAAAAAAATCGGTCTGTGCTGTTCGATTGTGAACCCTCTAATCGATTATCATTGACCAACCGTCACTTTTCACTAGTAAGAAAATTATAACAGCAACAAAACACCACATGTACGACAATGCTTAGAAGTTGAACAGAACAAATCAAACAGGCCGTGTAAAAGCGGCATAATAATGTAAAATAAAAATTTAACAATACAAAAAGAGAGAGAGAGAGAGAGAGAGAGAGAAATGCTTTGAATGTACTAGCTAAATTATTTACAGTGTAGTAAAAGAAGAAGAAAAAAGAAGGTATGGTAATGGTATATTAGGAAGATAAAGCGAGTTCAGCCCATGCCAAAGGGGACTCTTTGAGCTGAGCAGCAACTGACAAGTCAATTCCATTTTCCAAAATTCCAGCAATGATTTGCATTGAAGGTCGCTTCGACGGGTCAGGTTCTAAACATAGAGTAACAGCACTGCATATAACCTCCAGGTCTTCTGTTCTGAAGTTGCTCAACACAGGGTCAACTAATTTCTTTATTTCTTCGGCATTTTGGAGATGTTTAACAGCCTGTTATCAAATTTATCAAGCTAATTAAAATCCCTCTTATTTGCACAATAACCTAGTTTGTGGAAAACTAAAAATGAGGCCCTATTAAACATAAAAAAGAAATATACTTTTGAGCAAAGTTAATTTTTGTCCTTTCGTACCAAAATCATATGCAAACCGAAATTATCAATCAATTCTATTTTTGTTTATGGTTTCCGACTTTGACTTCATGCAGCACACAGAGTATAGAATCAAAACAACTATGTGCATGATTCGTGTGCTGCATGAAGCCAATACGGCTGTGTCAAAATATGGATCAAAATGGCAACTCAGAAACTTCGCTGACCAAAAGCAGCAAATGATGATTAGTTCAGGAAAAGAGTCAGAGAGATTGTGATTTGTGAATCACTCTGGTAAAAGGGGTAGCATTCTCAATAGGCAAAAGCAAAATTTCTAAAAGATATTGCTGCAATCTAAGGTGCTATTAGCATGTTATTTATTTGTTAGTAACGATGACTTTTATGTATTGACAAATAAATTAACTTTCATAAAGGGGTTCTTACCCATTCGACCAAACAACCCTGATCTTTGCCATAGGGAGGCCTTCCACTAATTATCTCCAGCAAGACTACCCCAAATGCATATGTATTTGCTTGCACATCCATGTTTCGCTCCTCTAAAGTGCCCGGAAATCCATGAACAGAACTTCCATTCTGTATGTGGTATGAGTTTTTCTCCAAATTTGAAAATAGCATATTCCAACATTCAAAATCAACTAACTGCACAAAAAAGTAAAAGAGAAAAATAATATAAAAGGTCAAATAATTAACAAATACTAATTAAAAAAATAAAACCTGTCTGTAATTAATCATGTACATACATTACAAGAACAAGTTGCGTTAGGATGGCACTGAAATCCATCAAAATTTGAAATTAAGACGTTAATGGAATCCTAAATAAAAAAAAATGAGATGAGGCATACCTTTGGAGCGAAATCTTCGGTAACATAGACTGCATTTGAATTCAAATTAGCTAATGCATATGGGGGCTGCAATTCCGTGTGCAAGTACCGGAGCCCTTTCGCAATTCCTATAGCAACTTTCATTCGCCTAATCCAGGATAAATGTGACCCATCCTCTCCATCTAAAAGCACGGGCAAGCAGTCAATATGGCAAAATCGAAAACCAAAACATAAATAAACTGAATAATCGAAATGCTGACTTACAGTGTAGGTGTTCATACAAGGTACCGTTTGATGCATACTCAAATACAACCATTCGGGTAAATGGTTCAGATTCTTTGCAATACCCAAGAAACTTCGCTATATTCTCGTGATTTAGCCTTGCCAAATGAGCTAGCTGGAAAAGATATAATTATAAATTCAATTGTTCATTTCCTTTTCAGTGATTACAAAACCACTTCAATTATGGAAATTGCTTCTGATCCACTGTACTCTTCATGGTAGGTATATCAACTGTTGTATAATTTATAATGTCATACATAAAACAATGTCATTACAAAACAACCAGTCTGTATCAGGATGGTATATTGCTCGATACCAGTAATAAAGGAGTCGTAGAGATATCTGATGTGATACCTTGCTCTGGTAGAAGAACTCATGATAATTGCTCCAGTTGGCATGGGAGATGCAAAGGGAAATAACTGCAGCCTCGGGCCCATCTTTCAGAGTCCCTTTGTAAACTATAGTTTCATTGGTAGAGCCAATTATGTTGCTAAAATCTTCACATGCTATTTCAAGCTCCTGCCGGGTTAGCCTAGGTATATTCTTCAACAATTCACCATCTGTAGAGGAATGTGTTTCAAGCAAATTCTTACTTGTACAAGGACATGCATGTAATTTACTTGCATAACATATTGTAGATTGAAATGGTATATCTAAAAGTTGAAACCGACATTTTATTCTGTTGCAAGTAACATTTAGACTAAGGTTTACTCCCCTTTAAAATTGACAAATGTGTAACTGTCCACATAAACTGATTTATTCCTCCTTAAAAACACCACATTAATATACAAATTAAGCTGAGTTTGCTGAGAAGTCAGATAAGTTCACATGATCAGGTTATTGGAAAATTTTGCTTGGCTGAATGCAATTATGATAATAGTGGAACGTTTGTTGGAACTTGCACGTGTCAGCCCTGTATGGTAAATATTAACTGTAAGAGTGAGGCTATGGTACTATGCATAGCGCATATTGGTCAGTACTATTGGTCAGTACTATGCATAACACTATGGTAAATATTGGTCAGTACTATGGATCAATATCTCAATTTTGAGAGTTCAAACGTTCGATCCAAAATGTTCAACGTGATCTTCGTATGAAAATGTACTTGTAATCAAATTTCAGATTTTTTAGGATTTTTTTACTATTTTTTTTAGATAGGTAGAAAATCACTTGATCTAAATATTGCAAGCCATTCAAAAGTAGTGATTTTCTACATATCTAAAAAAATGTAAAATTTAGTATGCAAGTACATTTTCACACGGAGATCATGTTGAACAATTCAGATTGACTGTTTGGACATGGAAAATGAAGTTATTGATCCATAGTATGAACTAATTTGCGCTATGCATAGTACCATAGCTTCACTCTTAACTGTACTTTGTAAAAATCCCATAAGAATAACAGACTACGAACCTATAGAGATGGTGATCTCATCCCTCCAGCTCTGAGTTCTGCTCCAGGGGGCTTTTAAATTCAAGGCTGGTTTAAGCTTACAACTTTTGTTGTAAGCTGAAACGATACCAGTGAGAACCAAAACAAGTATCAGAATTCCGGTCACAATTTCTAAAAATAGAAGCCACCATGGCTGTTTTGGGTTCTGGTGCTTGTGCCACTCCTTTGATTCCTTGTATGCCACGCCTTTTTGTGCTGGTTGGGTTTTTACATAGCCACCTACAAAATAGAGTTTTGAAAGTAAATTGCAATTGTAAGTGGAACATGACCTGATTTATGAGCAGGCTATCCATTGAACAGCACGAGTATGATGACAATATGCAACATTGCCAGTACAATATCATAGTTTCAGGGCCTTACTGACTTAGCCGGTAAACAATATTGCCGGTACCAATATCATGAAAGAGTAGGGTTAAAATGCCCTGTTGTTTTCGTGCCCCAATCATGCTTCAGATCCTTATCTCGGTTTTGAAAGTCTAAACAGTCGATCCAAACCGCTCAACATGATCGCCATATTAAAATGTGCTTGGAGCCCAAATATTATATTTTTTGGAAATTTTTTACTATATTTTTAAATAGGTACAAAATCACTGTTTTTGGATGGTCCAAAATATTGTGAAATACAGTGATTTTGTACCTATATGAAAAAATAGTAAAAATTTTCCAAAAATCACAAGCACATTTTTAATATGTAGATCATGTTGAGCGTTCAATTTGACTGTTTGGACTATGAAAAAAGAGATAAGGATGCGAGGCATTATTGGGGCACAAAAACAATGGGAGCATTTTTAACCCTACTCATCATAAAAATAGTATTCCTTGAGAACTTGTTGTCACATAAACACAGAGATAGACAGAACAATAGGGGGGGGGGGGGGGGGGGGGGGAGGACGAGAGAGAGAGAGAGAGACCATTACATATTTTCATGGTTCTCTGCAATACTGAAAACTCATCTTGAAAGCAATTTCCTTGAAAACTTGACCTGTTTTGTATAATTGATATTACTCTTATTTACTTTTTATATTAAACTGTCTATTGTACAAAAGAAAATTCTAGATCAATCACTGCATAAATTATATTCACCTTGGGAGATGTTTCAAACAAGCAGGTATTTTCCCAACTAAAAAATTGTAGGAGAAATCAGCTACTCTCAAGTGTGATGATTGCTGGCATAATCCATTACCACTGTCATGAGCCGTAAATCTGAAACTCGTAGTAAAATTGTGGTAAACTGAATATTTCAGCTACCAAAATAATAAATAAAGAGAGAGAAAGGGAGGAGAGGACTTTAGTGGACTTGGTACAATTTCAGATAATGTGATATTGAATTATTGATCATCTAAAAGGATGACACACTGAATTATAGACTTCCATGTAAGATGTTAATTACAAATAATATACACCTAAATCATCTTTTAGTCCTACTACCAGTTACAGGTGCCAGTATATATCAATAAATATATTGCACTATTAAACCTGCACACAAAGCAACAAAAGAATCTAAAATTTGAGTTGTGCATGTGAATAGAAATTCATAATACATACCTGCTATCACTTTGTGAAACACTCGCCTTGGCAATACCAGGTATTGGCCCCTTGAGTCGGTTTCGATCCAAACGCAATTCCACCAGGTTTTGAAGCTTACCAAATTCCACTGGGATAGAACCAGTCAATCCATTGGAATGCAAGTTTCTACAAATACCCAAAAAAAGAGATGGAATTCAAAATGAAGAAAATGCTGAGATAACAAGAAGCTGAAATTACAAGTAAAATACTTAGTAATTTGGGCAACAGCAGAAATTCTCATTTTCCACCTTACACCAAACTTTTCTACTGTCCTAAATTTTCATATTTTCATGGACATGTAAGAAAGTGGGATGAAACAAAAATGGAGAGACATGAAGGACAAAACATGTTTTGTGGAGTAATACAGGAAATATTTGTCATATTTTGCACCACTATAGAACCAAACCAATAATCCAATAGCCCTAAGAACATGAAAAATATCTCCCTACTTTTAAATTCCCCAGTTTTCTTCCAAACAAAATACAGAAACTCCCGAGTTCTCTCCTTTTGGAACAGTGTTTGAGGGCATTTTTATGTTCTAAAGGGGGCACAACTGAAGCTCTTTATTTGAGAAAATGAAACTTAGCCCCTTACATTTTTCTTAGTCTGCTCAAGTCTCCGAGCTCAGCAGGGATAGGTCCAGTAAGCCGGTTCACACTCAAATCCAACACTGTTAGGTTCTTTAACAGCCCAATTTGATTAGGTATTGTCCCCATAAAGAGGTTATTATCCAAATGTCTGATCAAGAAAAATAGACATGCCTAACTGTCAGTGTAACAGAACAAATATATACTATCAAAAAGAAGAAGTGAAGGAAGAGTGTTGTACATACAATTCTTGCAGTGAGCTGAATTGACCAAGTTCTGGAGCTAGGAACCCTTTCAATGAGGAATTGGAGAGATTTCTGAAGAAAAAATATTGAAAATTCCAAATTTCATACAAGTTGATGAAGTGAAATACTCTATAGATGCAAACTACTGGTGGAATCATTTTGTTCTTCTTCTTCTTTTTTTCTTTCCATTTTTTTTCAAGGTGCTAAACCAGG
The DNA here is from genome assembly GCA_964058825.1 of Carex arenaria. NCBI lineage: Eukaryota > Viridiplantae > Streptophyta > Magnoliopsida > Poales > Cyperaceae > Carex > Carex arenaria. Next base: position 3,556 of record CAXKVW010001342.1, on the reverse strand, counting down.
AAGGGAATTGTTAACATTTCTTAAAAGTAGGCTCAACAAACTGAACATAAAATGAGATTCTCTTGTCCTTCTCATATTTAACATTGCAATTTTTGCACAATTAAAAACTTTGCTTATTTTTCTTATTTCCGTTGGCATAACTTCAATTTAATTCATGGGATAAGAAAAAGCAAATTCCAGCTTCTTTTTCTTATTTCTGTTGGCATAACTTCAATTTAATTCATGGGATAAGAAAAAAAGAATTCCAGCAGTGACAAGGGCATAATGTAAAGGGGGGAAAAAAAATGACAGCATCAAATCAAACTAACAAATCGAAATAACTAAGCATAATATTCCACACTACTCACTCCCAACCATTAAAAAAAAAAGCTACTAACTCCGAGAATGCTTCAGTTCTAGTCAATAATTGAGATCTACACAGCACAGGAGACAGAACACATGAGAAAGAGAAACAAACAGTTCAATTAATCAACAAACTAAAACCACATTGCCTTACAATGAAATAAGCTGATCCCGTTTGCCAGAGCAGCGGACGCCATACCAGCTGCACGGATCTCGATGCATAGCATCCCAATCGGAAAGTTTTGACAGAGGGTCTTCGAATATAGCCATTTTAAAAGCAATGAGAATCCAGACTGCATTTGAAAATTGAAAACAATTATGAATTCCCCCAACTATCAACCACATTGCTCTTTTTTGGAAGATGTTGTTATGATTCCTACGTACAATGAGATTTAAGTAAAGATGGCGGTTAAAAATGTGATGTATATACAGTGAAAGGTGAAAGGTGCTGATCAATTAAGAAAACTTTCTTAATAAAGAATTTCGAGGATAACCAAGTGAAATCGATCGTAAATTGTTTCTAGTTTGAGAAAAGGGTATACATACCATCATCTTGCAAAAGGGAATTGGATGGCGCAAAGTGAAATGCACAGTTAAAAGAAAGGAGAAACAGAAGAGAAAATCTAATCGAACTCTTCATGTCTACCCAGTCACTTAAAAAAAAACACTCGCGCTCACTGAAACACTAAATTTTTTTTCTCAAGACAGAAAAAATTGAGAAAGATAGAAGAGAAGAAGGAGAGCGATTCGTCACTCGCTAACCCACATGGATGCAAATCATGCGAATGCTTGAGTTGGTGGAGAAGGAGAAGAGAGAGCGGTGAAGAGAGGAGAGTAGGAGAGAGAATGTGTTTATTATATAAACTAAAGCGACATCGAATTAAATGGTGAGAGAGGTTGGGTCATAATTACATTTGCTCTGTTGGTTTTCATCCCTACAATACCAAATATATCGAGATCGAGGCCTGTTAATTTCAATCACTGAAATTTTCGCTCTGAACTTGCCAATAGCGCGCTGTCACGTTATCCGTAATTCCGTATTGTTTTAATCCCTGATTGATATCATCCGCGATGAGTTCACTTCAAGGTTCTATTCTAAATAGAGCGATTACAGCGGCATGGCATAGCGCGGAGCCGGGAGGAAAAATAATAATTTAGCTATAATAAAAATTATCTTACATAATATTCTTTTTTCTTTTCAAAATTTATATTCTATATTTCTACTAATTATTAACATGATCAATATTAAAAAATTAAAGTAACAACTAAATAATAAATAATATAAATCTATACTTTTTTCAATCGTACAAATAAAAAGAAAAAAAATATACAAGATAACATTATTTAATATTTAATATTTTATAGTATTAAATATTATAATAGACGAAGAGGAATTAATTTTATAAGTGAAATGAATTTAGTATACCTATTTGAATATTTTATATATTATAATAATAATAAAAATTATTTTTCAATGAAACGAACGACGATAATTTTATAGGTGAATACTAGATGAAGAGCAAACAAAATGAAAAATTAATATTTGAATATTTTTTGATATAGATTAGAACTAAATCACAAATAGAAACAAAAACACATACTTTAGTTTAGCATACTTATTATAGCATACCATGTAACATCAAAAATAGAAATAGAAGTACATAAACCCATGTGAATTGCAAAAAATACCCCATATAGCATAGTGGGAGCAATAGCGTTTAGTGCGTAGTGGTAATAGCAATCGTAGCTAAAATAGCGCACTTTTATGGTCCGAAAAAGCTATAGCTATTTAGAACATTGGTTCACTTCCATCTCTAAAATTGTTGATCATTTTATATTTTATACATGAGTCGCATTAAAACGCCTCATTTCTTTTCGTTTTAAAATTTAAACAGCCTGATCTGAATTGCTTAATATGATTTCATATTAAAATACTTGGGTAGTGTTCGGCACACCCTCTTTGGACCTCCTTAGAGCTCCTTAAGAGACTAAGGAGTCTTAAGCTTGCCAAACACTTGTTCATCTGTAAAACTTAAATTCACTTTCTTAAACTTCCTTTTGCCCATATTTTTAAGCTTGCCCAAACTTTTAAGGAGCCATTCTACATGACTCAAGCACATGAGCCTTCTTAAGAAAGCCAAGCATTCACTTTCTTAACTTTTTGTTACCGAACACCTCTTCCTTAGAGAAACTTAAAACTTAATCCTACCCAACTTGCCGAACACCCTCTTGGATATCAAATTTTATATTTTTTGAAATTATTTTTAGATAGATACAAAATATTTTTGATATATGTTAAAAAGATAAAGAATGTTCTCTGGTGACATTATGGGTGGAAGTTACAAAAACAAAATGTCTTTAGTACCGTTTCCAGTTATGCATCACCGCTGGTACATGATTCTGATGATACTGGTCTGCAGAGTTTCCAGTTATATATCACCACTGCTCCCTCTTTCTATTATATGTTGTTGATTTTATGTAATTAATAGTTGGGTTGCTAGTTAGTGTTTCTGTATTTATATTTGGGTTGTTGGTTTCATGTATTATATATATGTACTGCGAACTGTTGTAATCTCAGTTTTTAATATCAGCCTATGGGTATCCGTCTTTCACATAAAAAAAAAAAAATGTCTCGTCTCGAAAATAGAACATAAAGAAATAACGTAAAATAATAAGGATTACAATTCGCTTCTTATTTTTTTTATCTTCTTATCCGTCAGGCGTTCCACTTGATATGGAAATAATAATAAATATCTCTATGTTAATTGAAAATAATTAAAACCATTTTAATTTGCTTAAACAAATTAATATTCCTTTCTTTCTGTTCTGTCAGTAGATGGTTGTACAAACATATTATTATTATTTACCATAAAAAGTTGGACGCACCGCTCAGTTGCTAAATGACGCGCTAACAGAATAAATTGACAAATAATAATAATGGGCCAGTTGGTATTTTATTACAAAACTTTGCCATAATGCCAGACACCTTTCAATAAAAAATAGAGCAAATGTTCTTTCGTTAATTATTTTTGCTCCAAGGGAGGACAGCGAGCGAGCGAGGGTGATGGAGAAAAGGAAAAGCTATACATTATCTCAAATTTCTTTTTTAATGAAAGTTCACTCGGAATTAATTTAATGTACATTATATAATAAATTTGAATTAATGGGAATGTGATTGGCAATTGTTGTGTCCGTTATATCAGTTTTAGACATT
>CAXKVW010001341.1:0-20252 GCA_964058825.1 Carex arenaria | reverse complement strand
GGAAGTTTGGGGTAGGTACCTACAATATTTTTTTAAATAGTATCTTACAAGTATTAAGAAATACCACAAAACAGCATAGCTTTCAAAAGTAAATGGAGTGCTGACGTACGTACATCTACCTTGGTCTACCTTTGATATTGGTTGGCAAAAAGTTTCTATTCAAACTGTGCTCCACAAATCAAGCAGAAATGAGAGGAGAGATACGAAAGAGTTCACCTCCCTGTGCTTTCTTCTACTCTCCCTCAAAATTTTCAATTTTGAAAACGTAATGTCGATCAGATGCGAAATCAAACTCTCGCTTCCCTCCTTTTCCTTTCTCTTAAGAAATGTTGTGGAATAAAAAAGTCTTAAGATTTTGAGTTTCTAAATATAACGTCCAATTAATTAAATAAGACATTATTTTACAAAGAAAATATATAACATTCAATTACAAACACGTTTATGAAAAAGGGCGGGCTTTTAGAGTTTTAATCCTTTCACCTAAAAAAAAAATGTCAAGTTCCCTAGAGCAATCAATCAATCAATCAATTGATACATTATCTACTTCATACTTCATAGGCATAGCCAACTAATAAAGTAATCATGTCTAAAAAAAGATACAAATAGTGAAATAGGTGACAACAATTAGAAAGGTTTTGAAATACAATGACGAAAGTTTGACAACATAGTGACGCCAATAGTAACAACTTTTAACATATTTAGGTCCATCTTTGCGCTCTGTTGGAAGTAGGAACCTTTCAAATAAAAAAGTACAATGGCAAATCTTGAGGCGGTATCCAGGAAATTTGTCACACTTTACATTTTTACCATCTGAAGCGTAATTATAATATAATCATTGCACTTTTTCTTGATCCGTTAACTTACGTCGCCAACAAAAAGAAAAACAAAATAACAAAACAGAGTCAGCTATAAAGCTCAGTAACCGGTTATTTAAAATGACTTAACTAAATAGTAAAACTAGAAGTCCCCGTTGGATCAGCGATCTTTAAAGTGACTTAATAAATAGTAAAAAAATTCACAAAAATATAAAATTTGGTCTCTAAGCATATTTTAATATAGAGATTACATTTAATAGTTTGGACTAACTGTTTGAACTTTGAAAATAAAAAACAATTTATTGCACCACGGTTTATATATCAATTGGGTTTAAAGGAAATGGGCTACAAGATTACACAAGGGGGCCCCGTTAATGTCCATTTTAAAAGCCCAGACAGAGAATCGCCAATATATGCACGTTGTTTTTTTTATTTATTTATTTATAATATTTATATTGCTATGCTAACCCTGTAGATATTAACATTTCTTATGCTAACCCTATGCAAAAAATGGAAGATAAGGAAAGCAAGAATCTGATTGACCTGACCGTCGACGTCGGTCAGTTGCTTCTTGACTGAAAATTTTGATAAAAAATGGAGGGAAGCAAAATAGAACACCAGTGACTGAGGGAGCCGTGTATATAAACTTCAACGATTTTATTCTCCAATTAAGATATAGAAGAGGTGAATTCTCTTGCATCTTTTCTCTTTTGCTTTGTCTCTTTCTGCTGCACAGCTGTTTGTGATACAATCTAAGTGTTCCCATGAGTTACGCCAATGTGATATAATATATTTAAAAATTGTGAAAATCTATGAGCATATCTATGATTGATGTTATCAACAATTAAGGCTTGACATCCTTTTTCTTCAGAAAAAAACAATTAACTTGCGGCCGCTCAAGCTGACAATCTCCCTTGATGCTACTTCACTGACATGACATAAAGGAAATAAAAATGTGTTTTTTACTTCCTTTTCAATTTAATTTTCTCAATTAATGTTTCCCTTTCAAGAGCGCTGGTCGACAACGTGTGGTCGTTTAAGTCATAAAGCACTACGGCACCTAAAATGGAGACAATTCAGACAATTTTTTATCTATAGAAATTAGTAAAAAAAAAAAAAAAAATATCATAATTGTTATATTTATAGAAAGATTGGAGACATTGATTTCGATCCAAAATTTGAATCGGTATCAATAATAACAATTCAAAAAATAGAGAAGTAAAAAATAATGCAACAACGTGTCATGAAATGGAGTAGTAAGAGATCAATTTTTTTTTTTTTTATCATTATCATTGATTCCTTTTCAAACTTTAAATCGGAATCAATTTCTCCGATCTTTCTATGAATGTAACAATTAGGACATTCTTTTTATTTCTCTTTCTTATTTTTTTACTAATTTATATAGATAAAAAATTCTCGCCAATTCAGATGCTCGCGTATTTTCGCAAACCGGAGTCTCCAGTTCTGGCGTATTCTAATTTCCAAACGTGATAATCTGGAATTAGAAAAAATTTCCATAAGAATAGTGATTTTGTTTGGACAGATATATCTGGGACCGCCTTTTCTTTTCAGATTCTTAAATTACTGGGCCACAATATGTATATTTGCGTGGCTTGTATTTGAACTTGTACCTAACACCTCACATCTAAATAAAGTTGCTAATGGATAGAATTTGAAACGAATTATAGTGTAATTTAAATATAATTTTATTAAAAAATTTATAAAGTTAATATATAGAACATATTTAATAATAATTTGAGGATTCATATGTGGATTAATAATTTAAACATATTATAAATGGTAAAATACAATTTTCAAAATAGAGTTAAAATTCTCCTTTTCTTTGTGCACCAATCGTATCCCATAGTCTTATCTCTCTGTTTTCAAAATTTAAACAGTTGATTCGAATTGTCCAACATGATATATATATTAAAATGTACGTGAAGACCAATTTATATATATACTTTCAAATATTATTATTATTATTATTTTTAAATAGGTACAAAATCAAAAGATTCTAGATCATTCAAAATGTCCATTTTGTATCTATCTAAAAATTAGTAAAAAATTGTAAAATTTGATCTTTTAAGTCCAATAATATTAAACTATTCGAATCAACTATTTGAACTTTAAATATCCTTACAACCCTACCCACCTCTAGGGGTGTAAACGAATCAGATATTATCTGATTTCGTCCGGATCCAAATCCAAAAAATACTTCTGTATCTAAAAAATTATAACAAATAAGAATTTGATTTGATCACTAACTATCCGTATTCAATCCGTCTAGACCCTACCCACCCCACAAATAAATGCATGTGTTTCCGGAAATGCCTTATTGGATCTTGAGGGAGTTTGCATAGTAGAACATAGCCGTGCATTTTTAAAACACTAATGAGGCGTGTCACCTAGGGGTGAAAACGGGTCGGATATTATCTGACCGTATCCGGATCCGTATTCGAAAATTAAATGCGGATATCCGATATCCGAATATCCGTGCGGATACGGATACGAATATGGTTTTGAATTTTAATTATCCGTATCTGAAATAGTAGATATATACCACATAATTTAATATATATTATGAAAAAGTTATGTTATTTACCATTATAATTAGATAATTTAATATATATTATGAAAAAGTTATGTTATTCACCATTATAATTAGATAAATATTATGAATTTTGGCATTTTTAATAATATTTATACATTTTCTTAATAAATATCCGATCTGATCCGTATTCGTATCCGTATCCGTCTAATATCCGATCCGTATCCGTATCCGGAAAAAAAAAACGTATACGAATATGGTTTTACCACTATCCGATCCGTATCCGATCCGTTTTCATCCCTAGTGTCACCTTGATGTTGACCGAACAATGCCTATATGGGTTGGCGGGTTTGGTGCACGGATTATTCGAGAAACACGACTGACTGCAGGTCCGTAGTTCAGTGTTCATTTGTATCTATATTTATGTTACTATTATTAAAAATGCTACATAACTAATAGACAATATTGATGTATTTTGAAAATAAATTTTATTTCTGGTCAATCAAATTATTTATAAAGTTGCTGTTCTAATTAACTCAACCAAAAGTAAATTTTTTAGAAAAATCCAATAATTAAAATGCCAAAGTTTAGAGGCATATACTTTTTTACTGTGAAAATTGAGATTAAATTTTAATAAAGGCTAATTTGGTGTTTTATTTGTTGTATGAGTACTGTATTTCTGTAAATTTGTAAAAAAAGAAATCCGAAAAGAAAATCAGTTTTGTTAATTATTAGGTCAGAGGAATTTATTCCAATCTTAGGTAACCAGTTATTAGTGACTTGTTAATAAAAAAATTCTCTAATTGTGTTCAAACGGTTGCTTTAGTTGAAACCAAAATAAAATAAACAAATATTTTTTTTTTTTGTAAAAACCAAAATATTTAAAATCCAACCAAATTATCAATCGAATTAATATGACCCACCGAATAAGAACCCAATTGTTTAAACTGAATTAAATTTCGGTTTGTTCAGTTGAACTGAATAAGAAATATCAAATTTTGAAAAGTCAAAACTCATTATATGCACCAATACATTAGTAATTCCGTAGAAATGAATATCAAGATAACAATACACATTATTCAATTCCATACAAAATATGCAGAAGTTCTAAAATATTCAAATTAAAATGAAAGGAAGGAAGTGATGATTGAACCAAACAACAAAACCATTATATATAATTCGATCAGTTCAATTTAGTCGGTTTTGAAAAGCCTAAACTGAACTGATCTATTTAAACCATAATTTTTTTATTCGGTTAAAAACCAAACAAACTCAACCATTTGAATACCCCTCTCTAATCACCTCAGCCAATTTCTTCTTTCTCATATTTGCTGAAGTTCTAAAATATTCAAACTAAAATGAAAGAAAGAAAGCAATGATTGAACCAAATAAAATACAAAACCATTATATATAATTCGATGGGTTCAATTTAGTCGGTTTTAAAAAGTCTAAATTAAACCGATCCATTTAAACCATAATTTTTTTATTCGATTAAAAACCGAACAAATCCAACCGTTTGAACACCCCTCACTAATCACCTCAGCCAATCTCTTCTTTCTCATATTTGCTATTATTTTTTAAATTATCCCTACTAACTTTCCCACGGAGCTAATATTCAAAGATTTTTTTTTAGTATTAACACAACACTAATCATTTTTTTTGAGTTCATAAACGATTATACCCCCACCTAAAATCTAAAAGAGATAATATTATATCTCGTTAAAATATAAAAAAAATCTCTTGCTTGAGATTAGATTTTCTAATTTAAAATTTACTTTTCATAAGATAGGCCTCATTTAATAATTAAATCATTTATGGAATGTATTGATTAATTATTTTTTTCATGGCTCTTTTTTTCTTATGCTTTTCATGACCATTGTTCTCTAGTCTCTACTTTTGTACAAGTCAGCATATCTATATACAAAATGGCTTACATCGACGAAAGTAAAAGAACAACAGTGTTCTACTTGAACATTATTCCAAATTCAACACTCAACAAAAAAATATTAAAAAAAGTTAGACTAGTACGTATGAATACTTTTTTCATTTGGATATTTTTCCAGCTAAATTTGAAACGTGGACTCATACTTTGTCGGCATGGATATTATAAACGTGTACTCGTACATCTTCTGTGGGTATAAGAAAATAGTTTGCCATTTTAATATTAAAGTACGTTCCAATTAAATAGCAGAACAAAAAAAATCATGAAAAATATAAACTTTAATCAATATATTCAATATAATTTAGTTATCATACTTTAGTGTAGAATTAAATCAATAAGTGAGATCCAGCTTATGAAAAAGTAGAAATTTCAAAATGAAAAATACCTAATTTGAGATTATTTAAAAATATATAATCTTGAAAAAGAACACCCTTTGATTTTAACGAGATAAAATATCAAATAAACTAAATCAATACATTAATGAAGAGAAAAAATACATTCGTTAAAAAAAAACTAAGGATATATTTGTTCATCAACTGAAATAATTAATTAGTGTTGAATCTAAAACATTGGTGTGTGAATATCCGTTTATGCCTATATTATGGCGTTGTTTCAAGACACAGATCGTACAATTCAATAAAGAATTAATTAATTAGTTTATGCCTATTATTTATTTCTTATATTAAGTACATAAATGTCTTGATTCGTCAACGATTGTGATTAAAAGATGTAATTTCAGATTAAATATCAATGCTCTGATCAAATAGTATGCATTCTTTCGATTCCATGTATTATTTTTTTTATACGTGTAGAAGTCAAAATTTATTTAAACACGTACTCGCCACATATATTCGCCACAAATTTATTCAGTATGCTTTTATTCTATTTTTCTAAATATCATTTAAATAATTTTTAGATATTTTCATACGATTCTACTGATGATATTCAAATCAAGATAATAATTAAAGACATACTATTCTCGTACCATTCTAATAGAGACATATTATTCTAATGGATAAGGAGATACTATTCTTATATGACTCTACTTATATTCTAATCAGAAAGGACATCCATTTCTAATATAAAGAGAGGGTATTAAATATGATCCACTCATATAAATTAACCACAATATTGTGAAAAATGGAATTACTATCTTGAAATGAATAGCAGCGAGTGGATCAAAACATAAACAGGTTTAAGTATTATAAATAATTAACTGATTATGTCTTCATTTTTTTTATAATTTTTTATATCATATAAGAAATATTATTTATTATTTAATAATCTTATTTAATTAAATATGGTTTTATTTTTATTTTAGATATACAAATACATATAAATTCTAGTAAGAGAAGGATAACCCCTGTAACAATAACAAGAGTCATAATATGACAACAACAAATAACTAGTATCGTGCCCGTGCGTTGTAACGGGTCATATTATAAGGAAAAAAAATACCATACAAAATGACATATTTTTCTAAGATAATTTAAACTCAATGATAAATAATATATTTTTTAAATGACATATACACGTAAATAACATTTCTTAATTGACATATTAAATAACATATTAAATGACATACATTTTTATTTATTTTTTTGACATATTTTCATAAAAAAAATCTCATACAAAAATATGACATGTAACGTTCTTTAAATGATATTTGACAAATAGAAATAAATCAAGAGATTGACCAATCATTTATCAACCAATTCAAAATTCTTTAAATGATATTTAAAAAATAAAAATGAATCATGAGCAATCAGAAAGATACAATTTGCATATGGTTAGTATGTGCGACGAGTACGTGTCTAAATAAATTTATACTTCTACATGTAAAACAACATAAAAAAGATGAATGAAATCAGAATATTTAATCGAAGAGCTAATATTCAAATATGCAATTTCATCTTTTAATCTGAGTCGCCGGTGGATCAGGACATCTACGTGCTTAATATAAGAATGAAGATACAACTCATTTGATGATATTTTTTGTTGTTTCCTCGTTAAGGAACATAAAAATAATTGTTATGCACTAGTAAAAAGAAAACTCATAGATATGTCATTAAACAATGAGTTTTACATTTACATGAGAATATGAGAATATGTTAGTCTATGTTTTTTATTGTATAATAATTATTATTTTCTTTGGTCTATTTTTTTTTTATAAAAATATGTTATTTTGTATGTGATTTTTTTTAATAATATGTTCTGTTGTAACGAACATGTATGATACTAATATTATATTAGTTATGATGGGAGATGATAATGAGATTTTGTCATAATTGACGGGCTCATTAAAAGCAATACTTTCATCTAACAAATATGTTTTGATTATACCTATTAATTGTAGACTAGTAGGAGAGAGTTCCAATGCCTCATCTCCTCATATCTCATTCATGTCTCATATCTTATATCTTCGTTTTTAAAGTCCAAACAGTTGATCCGAACAGCTCAACATGATCTCTACGTTAAAATGTGTTTGGAGGCAAAAATTTATATTTTTTGGAATTTTTTTACTAATTTTTAGATTTATTGAAAATCACTGTTTTTGAAACAAATCTGAACCATAAAAAAATAATGATTTTCAATAAATCTAAAAAAATAGTAAAAAATTTCAAAAAAATATAAAATTTTGTCTCCAAGCATATTTTAACGTGGAGATCATGTTGAGCTGTTTGGGTCGACTGTTTGGACTTTAAAAACAAAAATATAAGATATGAGGTATGGATGAGATATGAGGAGATTAGGCATTAGAACCTTCCTCTTTATTATATTAGATATTGAGAGGTTGTCGATTTGCCTTTTTTTTTTAATAAAATTCTTTCATCTACTCATCCACGTAGTGACAAATATAAAATGAGAATAATTTGCCTTTGTATAAAATTCTTGATGCATGTATATACCAACATAATTGAGAATAATTTGCCTTTTTATATTGCATATAAAATATATCAAAATTGTGATATCTGTGAGAATATATGAAACTAAAATTATGCAAACAATATGAAAAAATAATAATTCACATAGTAGTTATAAAATCCACAAAATTGACAAATAGTACTTGTAAAAAAGGTATTTTAAAAAAAATGAAATTGATGTTTATTATCATACTCGCCCAAAAAATTATTAAAATGGAAGGACCTCTCCATTCCTACAAATGGAGAGGATCGCATAATAAAAGATTTTCTTCTTAGCTAAATACATGATAAAAGATTCTCTCCGTCTTTCTGAATGCAACGTGTCCAAATTCCCGAAACATTATACCAATTGAGCCATATCTAACTTGCCTCTTTTTAGTTATTTTGATTCAGAAGCCCGAAAATAAAATTTCAAGTGCTCTTCAAACCAAGAAAAAGAGATTTTGGGTACAAAGTCTAGTGGAGAAGGTCACACCGACAGTGCCTAAGCGAATTCGTATCCTCTGCATTAACTCAAAAAGATAATCTTTTGAGTTAATACACACGGACCGTCTGATATGCTTTAAAATTCTGGTGAACTAAATTATCTGCACAAATATTGAAGAACTCCTGTCTTAAAATCAGACAGTTAAACAGTTGAGATGCATTAACTCAAAAGATTCACTTTTGAGTTAATGCAGAGAATACGTGTTCTGCCTAAGCGGTCCTACATGTTATCAAGTCGATCGAGATGCTTCTGTGGCACATCCTGCGGCTCTTATGTTTCTTTCATTCTCTCTTGCTCTCTATTTATAGTCCCTGTTTCTGTCCCCTTAATTCACTGATAAGTGATAACCTGACATTATATCTTTTCCAAAATGACTGATGTGAGCTTCATTGTGGGCATCGTGGGTAAGTGTCATTAAAATTTAAAATGATTGAAGATTGTAACTTTACATTCTTGGATTACATTTGTAATTTCATTGGATTATATACTAATTTCTCTTTATTTCTTTTGGGCAGGAAATGTAATATCCATCCTTGTATTTGCCTCTCCAATGTGAGTTTTCTTTTAGCAATTTTGGTAATCTGTACCATGATCAACAGACTCGATATCAGATAGGATGTTTTAATTAGTGCCAGTGCAATACAAGCAAGATTCATATATGCTTTTATGTATTGTTCTGTACTGTTTTTGAGCTATCATAAGTTTATAAACAAGCTAGCCTGGTGTAGTACTGGTACAAAAGCTACCCCCTGATAAAACATGCATGAATATGGCAATCCAATTGACATTCAGACTTGGAATAAAAATCATATATGGTAAATAAGGGAGACGAGGCTGTCCGATGCCCATCGGACTGAGTTGGGTTCGATGGGTGGTTTATACCGTCCGATCCACTTCAAGATCTGTGCGCATGGATATTAAAGCAAATAGCACGGATATTAAAGTGATACGCAAGGATCTTGAAGTGGATCGGACAGTAGAAACCACCCATCGAACCCAACTCAGTCCGATGGGCATCGGACAGCCCCCTCTCCCGGTAAATGATACTTTTTTCTTTCATAGACCATGATTGAATGCCATAGAATTTATATGTGGTGATATATGTAGTGGTACATTTTGGAGAATAGTGAAGGAAAAATCAACAGAAGACTTCGCATGGCTTCCTTATGTGACAACACTATTGTCCACATCTCTTTGGTCATTTTACGGCATTCTCAAGCCTGACGGTCTTCTTATTCTTACCGTTAATGGTGCCGGGGCAGTTTTAGAGGCTATCTATGTCATTCTCTACCTCATCTATGCACCAAAACAAACCAAGGTGACCTCTCTTTTTTCTTTCTGTATCTATGTGAGAATGTGCATATGCGCACGTTCGTGGGCATAATTGCATGAAAAGTGGGGCCAAATCATGTTTAGCTGTGGAAGCAGTAAAAGAACGGTATATATAGATTTAACAAAAAGTTACAGTACCAAATATATCAGTACTCAGTACCAAATTGGGCATGTAATAAAGTAGTAAATGAACTTATAGCAGTGTGGCACTAGCTGAATGTATAATTTTAGGATTGCACTAACTAATCACCTGTAATCTTGTTAATTAATATGCTAATATGGAATTATTTTGTCAAATAACTCAGTTGAAGATGGTAAAATTGGTGGCAGCAGTTAATATCGCGTTTTTGGCATTGGTGGTCTTGGTTGCACTTCTCGGGTTGCATGGAAGCATCCGTTTGCTCGTTGTAGGCTTGTTATGTGCGGCATTGACAATTGGGATGTATGCTGCTCCTATGGTAGCCATGGTTAGAATTATGAAACTCTAGTTTTTTTTTTCAATTATTAATCAGTCAATATATACTCATAACATTTCGGGGGTTGTCCTTTTTTTTCCATATGATTTTATTAATCTATATTTTTTTAATAATAATAATAATTATTATTATTATTATTTTTTTTTTACATATTTTTAAATATTTTGCTTGTTGGGGGTAGAGGGGGTGTTGCGGGGTCCTTTTCTTAAGTTTGTGTTTCTGAAACACAGGTTTCCTCAAAAATATCAATAGGAGCTATAGCTTGCAAAGTATGCATGTATGTATGCCTCTAAATACATCAGCTGCTTAATTAACTTGGCTTGTTACTATTGGCCAAAAAGTTAATCAACTATTTGTCGAGATAATAGTGGTGTACAGGTCATATATATTACACGCAGTTACTGAACGGTTTTATTCTCGAGGGCTCAGTTTGGAAGCATATAAATGTGCATGTCTGCACTTGTACAAAGTACAATGGAAGATTTTAGATTGAGAATTTTCCTCTTAATAAAAAAAGGCATAACTTTCAAAATTTTCTATTTTCTTTAATTATTTTTCTTTCATTTTTTGTTGTTGGGGTTGTTAAGGGTGTGTGTATCAGTGTATGTGTGGAGTGGGTGGGGGGTGGGGTACTGGGGTGGTTGGGAAGCAGTGTTGGTGATGTGTGTTGATAGTAATGTATTTGCTTAGACTAAAAAATATTGATTGGTAATTAAGATTTGATGTGCAGACTGCAGTTATTAAGACAAGGAGCGTTGAATACATGCCATTCTCACTCTCCTTCTTTCTGTTTCTTAATGGTGGGATTTGGAGCATATATGCCCTTTTGGTGAAAGATTTCTTTATCGGGGTTAGTCATATATCATTTTTACATTGGTCAAAGTTTCAGTGTGAGAAACAAACCGGTAAAGATTTTAAGAGAGCAGTTTAGGCTTCATGCAACACAAGAACCATATGCAGCGGTATTTTAATTCTATAATCCGTGTGCTGCATGAAGCCCAAACAACTCTGTTAAAATCTTTACCCGAAACAAACAAGCTTACGGATCCTATAATATGTACAGTTGTACACCACAAATAAAAATTAACAGTATTGGGTTGTATTTTCGGCCCAAATTCTAGCCTAGTGACAGTAACTCTTTGCAAGCTCATGTAAAATTATGATAGCCCCAACATAGTTCTCTCAGCCCAAGATATTTCTGAAAATTGATTTAAATTTGCTTGAATAAATGCCAGTACTCATATTCTACAATATTTACACAGGTACCAAATGCTTTTGGTTTTGCTTTAGGGACTACCCAATTGATCGTATACTTGATATACCGGCGAAAGACGCCACTAACAAAGGACGGACCAATAGATGAAGAGCAAGGCTTGTCTCATCTCGTCGGCAAATTGGAGATGGTTCCTAAGGGAAACTTGAAAAAAGGCTCAAGCCTTCCCAAACGGTCTTTGTCACGTCAAGACAGCGCTGTTAAGATCATAAAGGCTTTATCCATGCCACCCTTGGAGTTGCACAATCTTTGGAAAGAACATGAACGTGCCCAAGAAAATGGAGTGAAAAATGCATCCTTAAAATAGAATGTAGTTGTTTACCAAGAACACCTGTTGATTAATTTTTCTGATCGGATGTATGATATATTTTGCTCTTGTTTAAATATGTTTGAAAAGCTTTTGAAAATCCAAAATGTGGTGTAAATATTGGTTGCCCGGATTTTTTTATTTACCATCTTTCAAAAACAAAAAACGATTTAACCCTATTTTTTTTTTTTAAATGTTCATATTTACTAGGACCACAGTTTGAAACTGTGGTACCAGTAGTGTGCATTTAATATCACACTGAGTGCATTAATTTGGTACCTCTCTGCATATTGCAATTTGAAATTGCAGTCATGATAAATATATAATTTTTCAAAAAATAAGATTAAATGGTAAATAAAAAAATTTGTTATGGTTGCCACAATTTAAAAAGAAAGTAAAATTTTGCAAAGAGTGAGGCTATATATGCTAATATGTATATATGACGCAATAGTCTGTACTATGGACTTATATCTTTGTTCTTAAAATCTAAATAACTAATTTGAATTGCTCAACATAATCTTCTTATATAATTTATTTGCTAATTAAATTTTATATTTTTCAGAATTTTTTGCCATATTTTTTAACTAGGCAGAAACTTGATTAAAAAAATTTGGATCATCCGAGACTAATGATTTTTTTGTCTATCTAAAATGTAGTAAAAAGAAAAAAAATATAAACATATAAAATTTGATCTCCAAGTATATTTTTCATACTGAGATCATATTTAGCGGTCCCAATTATATTTCAACTTTGAAAATAAAAATATAAATCCGTAGCAGATCCGTAATATGCATGTACCGTAGCCTCGCTCATTTTGCAAATTCAAACTTTGCTATCATACTTTGGTATCTCTAATATATCAAATATTGTAGGTTGTAATTAACGAGATGTAAGTCTCAATTTTCGGTGCCTTCATTTTTCCATTACCGTTTCCATAGAAATTCATTTGCTTCCTCCGTTAATGGAACAATTTTTTACACTTTTATCAGTTTATTCGGATATCATTAATTTATCACAATCGCTGAATTAAACGCATGGATTGTCCCAATCCAATAATTTTCTAGTAGAAATAGATGAGCTTATTTGTAACTGGAATATATATATGACTGGTCGCTCTCGTACAATGAATCTTCTTAAAATTATAAATTAATGCATCATATATAGTCTCTTTTACCTTTAATTCTCTATCACCAATCTCAATGTAAAAACCCAATCCCTTTTTATTTCTCTTAAATTCATTATCCCCTCCTCTTCTCTCTCGTATTGCTACTTGTTTTTTTTTTTTATATAACTGTATAGTGTATATAGTTAGAAGCAGAGCTACATACATCAAATAATGGGGTCAATTGACCTCCATTTATTTGTAATTTTTTTTTATTTATACCATATTTTTAATATAATTTAAACTAAAATATTATGAATAAGATGAAATTGGCTCCATTCGTAGTAGAAATTTTTTATATACTTGATCCCCATTCATGTTTGACCCCCATAACCTGAAAGTCTGGCTCCGCCCCTGTATATAGTTATACACTTATACATAAGATATGTACTAGTTGTTTGGTACCATTCAAGATCAAACCTATACACCTCCAAACAATTGTCCCCAAGATGCAACCCCTTTTTATTTCTCTTAAATTCATTATCTCTCTTCTCTCCCATATCGCTTATATAACTGTATACATAATATACGTAACAGTTGTTCGGTACCATTCTTCCGAAAATACTCTTAATTTATTTATGAAATCTTATAAATTACCCGCTTTAGTAATTAAAAAAAAACTTATTCATTTATATTTTTATTAAAGGGTTTTGGTACATCCAACATCTTTTAGATATTTGTTAGATATTTTTCGTGAGGGTTAAACCTGAGTCTACGTAGGTATGGGGTCCACATCACTGCGCTAAGCCCACATTTCCTTTATACAAAACATATTCCATCTCCATCTCTCAACCAATCAAAATGAAATCTCTGCACCTCCAAACAAGTGTCCCCAGATGCAACCTTAAAGTAATGGCTAACCATGGCCTTGGCCAAAAGAACCAGAAAAAGAAGCTTTTAGACAGGATACCAGAAAAGCAGATCGAGTACATGGCTGGTAGTGGTTGTGTGATTTCCAGTTTTTATATATGTTTTAAACCGACGGAAATCTACATCCGATGCCACAATTAATTGGCGATCATATCTAATGATTTACTTCAATATATAAATAACACTAATTTAAAATCAAACGTAGAAACAAGCAAATAATTCAAATAATCCAATAAACAACTTCAAACAATTTAAGAATTAACTTTAACAATTTCAGTCGTCAGGATTAAACGTCGGGAACTTCGAAAATAATTCGCAAAGTCATAAATAATCTAGTCAGACCATCTGAAATGAATCGTAAAACATTATTGGAAAATAATAGTATTGCCAATTGTAATAATTTGCATTGACATTTACATTTTCAATCCCACTTGTCACCGGAATTCATATCATCTGAGGTAACTCAAAATTTGAGTATGAATCCGGACGGTCCAGTACAGATTGGAACGAATCTTAACACCAACCACTCCTAAGTCCTAATTAATCCATCACGTGAATTCCGATCAGGCCCGCATTCTTTAGTCGGCCTAAAAAAATTGCTTTACTGCAATGGGTACAGACTCCTTGCACAGCTCTGATTATTTGTAAAACTGTACAGTAATTAGCGTTTATACAAATTAATTTATATTAAACAAAATAATTGAATTGATTATGCAGATCAAAGCAATAGAAGAAGAGGAGTAGTGGGTTCAGTGCTTTTATTTATGAACTACTAAAATTGCACAGTTATGATAATTTGTAAAATTGTATAGTAATTAGCATTTTGTACTATATCATGATGTTGGTATTGCTAGCAGGTTGGAGCAAGAGAAGTATTAGGTGAGGAGTGCTTGTTGCTTAGGTGCTAAATTATTTGTGCTAAATAATATTTGTGTAGCTGTGTTAAGTTTATATTTTTAGCTTAGTATTAAATTGTACTTGTGCTGTGCTGAATTATTTTTTTGCGATGTATGTATTATGTAAAGCTGTGTTGTTTTGTTGTGTTAAATTACATTTTTTTTGTTGTTTTGTTTTGCTATTTTGTTGTGCTAAATTATGCTTGGGTTGATTGTATAAATTGTTATTGGTTTTATTGGGCATGGCAGGCCGGGCAAGGCAGCCCATGGGCACAAGCAGGTGTGGGCATGGTAGCTAGGTCCATGGGCAGGCCGGGCATAGATTTTTAAGACCGTCAGATTGGGCCAGGCAGGCGAGCCATTAATTTTTAACAGGTAGGCCAGGCATGGGCTTAGCAAAATACTTGTGGGCTCGGCCCATTGCCATTTCTACTTGCACCGAGCTAGGCTTTCTTTCCTCTCAAATTTATGTGTTTTGGGCTGGATTTGGTAATTGAAAATTTTATTTGGTGCAGCTTAGATTTTTCTAAATGCTTTTTTGTTAAAGGGCTAATTAATCAAACATTTCAGGCATAAAAATTTGTTGCAACCATTGCTTATGGATTTTTGTTAAAGTGCTGATGGATTTTTGTTATAAATTTGATGCATTTATACTGGGTCAGGGTTCATGTCTTAATCCGAACTGGTGCACCACATATATCAGGGTTCGTGTCTGAATCCGAACTGGTGCACCACATATTTCAGAAAATTTTCTAAAATTTCCTCATAAGAATGTGGCAGTCAAGTTCTCACCTAAAAGGCTAAAAGAGAAGGTTTGATTTTTGAAAGCATCGAAGAACAGGGAACTGCCAAGCGGCGAGGTCCACATTGTCAGTTGCTCAAGTTAGGCTGCGAGTTCATTAGGCACATTTAACTGTGGGGACCACTCAGACACGCATCCGGTACTGGACAAAGGCAGCCAGGGAAAATGAAGGAAAGAGAAACTGGAGAGGAATTAAATGGAGACGATCAGCCGAGATAACCCAGCTGCTGACTATCCCAATTCTGTTGTAATTTGTTAGATAATTCTGTCTTAAATGCACCTAATTAGCCAGGAATTGTATGATTAGTTAGCACTATATAAATGCTGTGATTACCTACATTGAGAAAGGAGAACGTTGTTGAATGAAATCAAGAAAACATTTCGTTTATGCCGAATTTGCTTTCCTCGGTTTCATCTCGTTAATTTTACTCTGTCAAACCAATCTTAAATTCCACTAAAATTCACGAAAATTCTTAGAAATTGCAAAATCACTTCCTGATCCTAAATGCGATCATAACAGCAACTTTGGTCCGGTGAGACATATTATTATATTAAGGGCTTGTTTGTAAAATTTTAAAACTTTTGAGGCCTGAAAGTACTTTTACAATTTCCCTTTGTCAGAAGAAACCGCAAAAGTTTAACGAGATGGGCTCTCACCCCGCTCAGCCCATGGAAATCAAATTTAAAATTTGTTGGGGGCCCTCAGTGTTTGGTCGTCAATATGTTGGGGGCGTTTATTTGCGGGCTGGACTAAGAAGTCTCTAATTAATCCAATAAATGAATAAGGCTATTCATTGGTGAAATTAGGTAATTCATTAAGAATTGCTTAACAATAAGGACTAATACAATTTGTGGGTTGAATAAATGGATTACGCACTAAAGCGAGAATAAAGGATATTAATTAGATGATACAAATAATAATCAGAATAGCTACAAATAAGTTCGAATTTTGCCCCCCTCTCGCATTGATCTGCTTTACCGTTCCGAACCCAGTAAGCACGTGACATTTGGATATAATTTAAATGTATTAAGTTTAGTTGAAACCAACAGAAAAACCTCGTCAAGTGAGTTATTAAGGTGCCTTACTGCTTTTTCAATTATTTTTGCTTCTGTTTTTACATATCAATTAAGCAACTCATGAATTAATTAGTAATGTAATCGATCGTGGTTCGAAAATAATTTCCTTTTTCACAATAATATTAATTCATGCAAACGATACAGTACAATTTCACAACATGCAGTACTGGTGACTGTTACAACAACATGAATATAAGATATAGAATTGCCTGGTCTTGAGATGCACGTATTTAGTATACGCCAATTATTCTTCCAGTTCTCTTGAGAATGATAGAACAAAACAACCACCTTAATTACAGGTCAATTTGACCTACAATAATTAGGTGGTTTTCTGTTTTTATCAGAACTGGTTTACATACTGTACGTATATATAATTATATATATTATATGCATGTCGGTTCTTAATTTCAAGTAATAGTTTGCTGGAAGTTGAAGTTTCCTGCGACAGCGGTGGTGAGGCCAAGAATGCTGCTGAGAGTGCTTAGCACAGGAGCCAAAAGGTTTCCAGTGGAGGGAAGGCCGACATTACAATTGACAAGCGGGGTAACCACAACGAGCTTGCAGCTGCTGACCAAAGACAGAAGCTCAGTCGGCACTGCAGTAACGATTGAAAACGCTCCATTGTTATCTGTTGTTGTACTGCCAACCACATTGTTACCGCACCTCAGTTGCACAGTAGCATCTACAAATTAATACAAGGAAATATGAAGTTATTCACTTTATATCTGTTTGCCTCTTTTGCAACGTACCCAAGGAGAAGGTATTAATGCACAGTAAATATGCAAATTGCTTTGAAAGTTTATAGTGTTGCTTTTCTCATTATGGTCAGTGCAGTCATCTGATCAGTGAGGAGATACAGAAATGATGTATGCTTGAACAATAAAAAAAATGTAGTCTATCAGAAATATGGTTTACTCATTTTATCTTTGATTTTATATTGGATAGGCTAGGTGAAAAAGGACATGAAGGAGACATGATCATAAGTTGTGCCCAGAGGATCTGACAGCCAGCCCTCTTCAGGTGTCGGCCCTCAGAGGATCTAACGTAAGCTCTCATTGTGTGCTCATTTACTGTGTTGTTACTATATATGATTACTGGATATTTTTTGTGGTTTAGCATATCGAGTAGCTAGGTTGTTCAGGACTACTGTTGGTGGGGTAGAGTTGATGGTGTTTTTGGTTTTTTGGATGGGCAAGCTGACTAGGGGTAATGAACAATTAATTAATATTCTTAGTATTACCTCGGGCTATTTTGTAAGTTTACTGTTTCAGTTAAATGAAACAGGCAACCAAGTCTTTAATTAATAATAATAAAAAAATATATATATGCAAATTTTAGGGGGAAAAACAGTTGTTAATTTGATATTTTTCATGATATCAAATATCTGTATATCATAAAATTAGATGTACGTCACAATTATCGTTCACAATTAAAACATTTTTATTATGACAATTAATCTAGCTTACTTGCAAACCCTGTAGTTGACAAATTGATGGAATTCCCCACGCTACATGGCACCACACCGGTGACGCTAAGCAAACCGGTCAAAAACCCCACGATGTTGCCAAGGCCGCCAAGTTGAGCATGAGCTAGTGGCGGAACAACTCCGGCGAATGCCAGCATCGTCAATAGAATATATATCTTTACGGCCATTATTACTCTTCCCAAGATGCTATTCAGAAGTCTTTAAGTGAGATTAGTTATAACTTGTTACTCTGATTTGTTTTGCACTTGATGCTTGCTTGAATTGGCACTGAATTTATAGGCCAACGGCATGCAAGTTGGCGCCATTTTTTATAGACAAAATATCACTCATGCCTGGATATTCCATGCGCATGCGCTTTGATGTACACTTCCTACATAGGCTGGTCCACAGGCCCATATAATAGCCTTTGCGTAGATAATGCCTTTATCACTGTCTGCGCTTGATATGGAACTTTCCTTATATAGATAACATCAATATTTAAATATTAGAAATTAATGTGAATAAGAAATGAAATGGAGTGGACAATTTTGGCAAGGCTATCATTATTTTGATTCATAGATTATAGAAAAAATTAGGCGCTTTGATCGATTTACACTGCCTAGCTACATTGGCGTAATAGAAATTAAATGACATTTTTTTTAAAAAGGTCAGAAGACCCATTCCATTAAGGAACAAAATAATTACATGGGCTTTTATAACGTTTTTTACTAATTTTTTTAATAGCTAAAAAACCCCTTGATCGAATTAAGGGTAGTGATTTTTTTACAAATAAAAAAAAGTTAGTGATTTTTTAACCTCTTCGTATAAGTAATTTTTTTTAGTTTTGAGTGCTTGATCAAGCCATATTCAAATAAACTAAACATTAAAACAATACAAATTAAAATGATAACATTAGTTATCAAGTGAGCTATAAGAATGACAACAATGATTGTAACTAATTAGTATTGATAAATTAGCTCTGAAGACAAATTCTATTTTTTTTAAAAGGCTCATGTTTAAATATTAAAATTGACTTAATTAAACAACACTTGATGATCGAATACCTCCGTAATTTACTTCTAGCTAGCAGAAAATTAAATTATATAAACTTATGGTTTCATTTTCTACGTACATTAAACTCTACAGTTCATTGAACCACATAATTGGAGGCTGATCTTCAAAATTAATAACAAAAACTATAAATAAGTAAACTAGTTTCTTAGTCATTCGTATGATTATGCTTCCTCATTAAAAAATATTTGATGTGTCTAACAGATAAAGAAACTTTAAAAATGTACGAGTCGATCTTTTGTTTAATTACTTTTCTAAGAATTATATATGACTCTTTTAACTATCATGTTTCAAAAAAGATATATATGTGCGTCAGAAATTTGGTTAAATTAATGCAAAAATATTTACAGTAATTGTCTTATTTTAACAATGTTTGTTTTTAATAAATACTAAGGAGCACACTTTGGAAAATAATCCTAATTAATGTAAGGATAATTCTAGCGTACATCCATTTTTTCCGGTTCATCTAACTCTTATGATTCTTATATTTGTAAAAATATAATTATTCAAATAAATATAATAAAATTGTAGATGTGTTCTCGATATTTTAGATAAGATGTATATCAAATTTGAGTCAATTTAATTTGGTTGGCTCTTCAAAATAAATCATTAAAGAGTTAATACTTTTAATTGTTAGATGGAAGCCTAAAAATCTTTCAAATCAATCTAAAATGTATATGCGTCATATCTAAATAACTAGAAACGCATTTATAAGTTTATTGTTATTAATTTAATTATTTTTAAATATACATAACATAAGAGTTGAATATATTACAAACGTTGAATAATTTGCACTAGAATT
>CAXKVW010001340.1:0-34032 GCA_964058825.1 Carex arenaria | reverse complement strand
GTAGTACCATTGACGAGACGCTTGCTTTAGTCCATAGATGGATTTCTTAAGTTTGCACACCATAGACTTTGCATCTCCCGATACATAGTTTTCTGGTTGCACCATATAGATCGTTTCTTCAATGTCACCATTTAGAAACGCTGTCTTAACATCCATCTGATGAAGCTCTAAATCGAAATGCGCAACTAATGCCAATATAATCCTCAAAGAGTCTTTCAATGAAACCGGAGAGAAAGTCTCTTTATAATCGATGCCTTCCTTTTGTGTAAAACCCTTAGCGACAAGACGCGCCTTAAATTTCTCCACATTACCTTTCGAATCCCTCTTGGTTTTAAATATCCATTTGCAACCAATCGGTTTCGCACTTGATGGTAATGGGACAATTTCCCAAACGTCATTGTCAGCCATAGATTTTATTTCCTCATTCATGGCATCGATCCACTTTTGAGAGTTAGAGTTTTGCATAGCTTGTTGTAAATTTATGGGGTCATTTTCCAACATGCCAACATCAAACTCATGTTCTTGAAGGTAAACTACATAATCCGAATATATTGCAGACCTTTTCTCTCTAGCAGATCTTCTTATTGGCACTTCTAAATTTTCTTGAGAATTTCCAGCATTGTCTACAACAATCTGGCCAACAACAACATCATCTATAATTTCTGGAATTTCTCTTTGTGTTGTTTGATCTTGTTGAGTTTGGTCTTCAATAATGGTTTCGTTTTCGACAATTGTGTTTTGAGTAAAGATGGGTTCAATGTCCACAAAACTCTCAACACCTGAGGGAATGTTTGCACATTCCTCTTCGAATTCAAAATCCATTATTGTATCTCCCCCCGCAAACTCAACATCCTCAAAAAATTTTGCATTTTCCGTCTCAAAAACTGAATGTTCTGTAGGATTATAAAACTTAAAACCCCTTGATCGCTCGGGATACCCAATAAAATAACAACTAACAGTCCTTTCATCCAGTTTCTTCTCGTGCGGCCTATAAGGCCTTGCCTCAGCTGGACATCCCCATACACGCAAGTGTTTTAAATTAGGCTTTCGCCCATTCCAAATTTCATATGGGGTTTTGTTAGTTGCTTTAGTGGGTACTCTATTTAGGATATATGCTGCTGCCTTTAAGGCTTCACCCCATAGATTTTGTAGTAAAGTAGTACGACTCATCATACTTCTTACCATATCCTTAAGCGTTCTATTGCGCCTCTCAGAAACACCATTCATTGCCGGTGAACCGGGCAATGTATACTGAGGCACAATTCCGCATTCATCTATGAACTGTGCAAAAGGCCCTCGACATTGCTCACCCGATCCATCATATCTGCCGTAGTATTCACCACCACGGTCAGATCTAATGGCCTTAATGCGTTTGTTAAGTTGTAACTCAACTTCCGCTTTGAAACTTTTGAACATGTCAAGGGCTTGAGCCTTTTCTTTAATTAAATATATGTAGCCATATCTTGAATAGTCGTCTATAAAACTAATAAAATACCGCTGACCATTTTTTGTAGCCGTTGGAAACGGACCACAGATATCGGTATGAATTAATTCTAAGACTTCTGAACACCTTTTGGCTTCATATTTTCTGAAATTGGTTTGTTTCCCTTTTATGCAATTAATACAATCATTAAGATCTGAAAAATTTAAGGGTTCAAGAATTTCATTAGACACAAGACGTTCAATTCTACGTTGAGAAATGTGACCTAATCGCTTGTGCCATAATGTAGCTGAATTCTCATTAGTTAATTTTCTTTTCTTACTATTTGTATCCACATGCAAGGCTTCAATATAAGAACTATTGACATCCAAATAATATAGATTATCATAAACCGAAAGAAAACCAGAACCAACTTGTTTTGAATCATGAAACAAACTGAATTTTCCATTTCCAAAAGTATAAGTAAATCCATACTTATCCAAAGCAGAAATAGAAATTAAGTTACGTCTAAAAGACGGTACAACAAATGTCTCATACAAATTCAAATAAAATCCTGATTTTAACAATAATCTATAAGTCCCAATAGCCTCCACCTCAACTTTATTGCCATCGCCCACAAAGATGAATCTTTCATCATCACTTGGCTTCCGGCAATTTAGGCAGCCCTGCAAAGATATACTTATGTGAGTAGTTGCACCTGAATCTATCCACCAAGTATATCTAGATACAGAAGATAAATTAACTTCCGTACAAACCATAACAAGAGATTTACCTTTCTTAGCACGCCATGCGTGATAATTCTGGCAATGAATCTTCTTGTGTCCAACCGCACCACAGAAGTAACAGGGATTTTCAGATGTGGCAACTTTCTTGCCCTTATCCTGTTTCTTATTGGTGGTCAATGCAGCATCCTTATTATCCTTGGTCTGATTTGATTTCTTACGCTTAGCCGGTCCCTTAGATTTGGAAGTAGTAGCAACATGGGCACTTTCTGTCTTATCCTGTTTCAGTCTTTCCTCTTCTTGCACACAATGTGAGATGAGCTCATTAAGTGTCTATTTTTCCTTTTGACAATTATAGCTCACCTTAAACTGTCCAAAGTGTGAAGGAAGGGATATCAATGCTAAGTGCACCAAGAGATCATCAGAAATCTCTAATTTAAGTGCCCTTAGTTTTGAAACAACATTAGACATCTCCATGATATACTCCCGAATACTTCCCTTTTCCTTATACTTCATTGAAACAAGTTTCGTCAAGAGTGTACCAATTTCAGACTTTTCATTCTTGACAAACCTTGTCTCAATTTCGGCCAAATATTCCTTAGCGTTAGTAATCCCATCAGTAATCGAGCCTCTAAATACCTCTGGAATGGACCTTTTCATAATCATTAGACTCACTCTATTGGATCTGTCCCACCTCTCCTTCCCCTTCTTTTCTTCAGGGGTAGAGGTATCAATAATGGTGGGACAGGCCTCTCTGAATGCTAAGTCTAAATCCATGACACCGAGAGTTATCATAACACTCTCCTGCCAATACTTGAAATTGGAACCATTCAACATCGGAATATCTTTAAGGCTAGTAGTAATGCTAGCTGAAAAATACGAACAAAAAACACACAAAACAACCACGATTTAGTGAAAAAAAAAAATTCTGAATTTTATAAATTATATTCAAATAAAGGCTAAATAATTTCCATCAGTAACAAAGCATCGCTTTCCATTAATTTGCCACCGGAGGGTAACGAATTAATTTCTTATGATACTTTGGCGCAATAATAAAGCATTGATGATTTAGTAACATATCGACAATATGCCTTCCGGAGGGCCGACTTATTGACATATGTAATAAGACATAATAATCATCACTACACTTTATTATCACTTAATTGTACATATAATTTCAACAACCATTATCTTCCGGAGGGCCGATAAATAATTGCTTCCATCAAATGCACATCTAATTTCCTTTTATACAATGAATATAAATTAACTTTGTCAAAAGAGGCACCGGAGGGTACGATAGTGACTCAATCAATTCAATTCAAGATATATATAACACCTTAATGCCTCTATAAGAACTATAATTTATACCTTAGCCATAAAATAAAAGTGCAATTAAATAAATATATATATATAATTGCATCAAAACAATTGTATTCATTTTCAGATTTTTTTCCCGAGTATAGTGCAGACGCACTTAGGATGAGTGCGTCCGCATTGTCCTTATTATTATTTTAGTGTTTCGAATTTAAGGGGAAAACTGAAAAATAATTACAATTGTTATGCTGAATTATGACATGATCTAGAGAGACAAACTTTAAAATTGGAAGCACCTTTAAATAACCTTTCAAATTTAGAAATTTCTTTCTAACTTTGTATATCCCTAATTCCAAAATTGCCCAGAAAATTGCCAAATGAATGGCATGCGGAATTTCATGCGTGCCATGGTAGGCCACATAAAAGATTCCAAGACCGAATCTTGATTAGGTATATTGCGATTTCTGATGGAAATCTTCGAGCAATCCCTAATCAAACTTAATAACTGAAATCTGAGCAATAAGGACCTTAATTTTGTGCTATCCAAACTCTAATTTTCAGATCAAAACCAATCAAGAAAATCCAACAAAAAATCAACGAAAAATCATCAATTCAAAACCTAATTCTCTCTAGATCCAAAGACCTAATCCTTCAGCATAGGGAGGCTCTGATACCACTTGTTGGAGAATCATGAAGGCCAAACAATTACGCCTTATCTAGAGATCAAACAATTACATCTCATCTAGGGGTCAAACACTTACACCCCGAGGAAGAAGAAACAATCCCCACCTTAACCTAAGGACCGCCCTATGCCAAAGATACCCAAAACATAATCTTTAGTGCGGAATACAATACCTGATTCCATGTTGTTTGCCATGGAATATCAAACCCTAGGTTGGAGCAGCAACCGTCTCCGTGAGCGCGAGACAAGACTCTAGTTGTTCCTTCTCGCCTTTGGGTTGGGTCTTAGATTAGGTCTTCCAAAGCAACAAGATCGCCTCTTGAGAATTCCTCTCCAATTTGCTAAATGGAATTCTCCTCTCTATTCTTTGATGGTGGAAGAAAGGAGAAGGCACTCAATTTCTGTAGAAGAATAACTTCTGAAAAGAGTTGGTTATCTTGTGCCTTGGGGACCCATCTATATATAGTTTACACATTCTGGCAGCGCGACTGCGGGTGGGCCACCCGCACTGGATCTCACTGCGTCCGCACTGAGATGATTCGCGTCCAAATAACCGCCTTAAAACTCAGCCCCAAATTTTCACTAAGTCCCCAGTGCGTCCGCACTGGATCCCAGTGCGTCCGCATTACGCTCGGACTTTTCTGAATTGAACTTCAGAACCTGAGTGTGTCCGCACTCAGGTCCAGTGCGGGTGAACCACTCGCACTGGGCTCCCTGAAAACTCCCAGAATTTGGCTAAGTACTGAGTGCATCCGCACTCAGATCCAGTGCGGGTGGACCACCCACACTGGGCGCCGACTGCGTCCGCACTGGGGTTCCAGTGCGTCCGCATTACGCTCGGACTTTTCCTGTGTTGTCCGAACTTCCCAAAAATTTGGCTAAGTACTGAGTGCGTCCGCACTTAGATCCAGTGCGGGTGGAGCACCCGCACTGGGAGCCCAAAATATTTCCAATTTGGCTAAGTACTGAGTGCGTCCTCACTGGGATCCAGTGCGGGTGGACCATCCACACTGGACGTCCAAAAGGCAGTTTTCTCAATTGCAAATTTCAGAATCAGTCCATCAATGATTTGATCTTTGCCCAAATTGTTCTACACACTTATGGACCACATCCTATTGAATACATAGATTGTCTAATATCTTAATTCCATATTAATCACTTTAATTGTGACAATCTATTGACAGTAAACAATTCATAATTATATTACATATATGCTCAACGTTGGATTAAGATCCAACAAAAGGCACATCACCTTTCCATATGGAGGCATGCGCTATACTCTTAGCAGCCCAGGCAGCAGTGAACCTCATGATCAAAGAATGCACCTTCTACACGGACTGCAAACTCTTAGCAAATACCTTTGAAGCAGGAAGGAGGTCACAGCCTCTGCTAACGACGGACTGGTGATCTTTCAACTATCCACTCTTCGAACAAATCATTTCAACTAAGGAAACTATTGTTGCGTTTTCATTCCTAGAGAAGAAAATATGGAGGCTCGCAAACTGACAAACAGGGTGCGAACCAAACAGTTCGCCTTCTCTGAATTCACCTATCCACTCTTTCTAGACACTTTGGGGCCGTTCGGCAACAAAGAATTAAGAGTGAAGGATTAAGATTTTAAGAAGCTATAAGGAACCGATGTTCGGTTGTCTTAATCCGTGGGTGAAGGATTAAGCGCTTAAGGAGGGGGTATAGGTGCCTTAAGGTCCGGGCAGGGGATTAACATCCGGGTAAAAGGAGGCTAAAGAAGTTGTTCTTAATCCGCGCTAAGGAACTGGTGTTCGGCAAGATTAAGCAGCTAAGGAAACTCAAGGAAGCGAATTAAGCCTTAAGGAGGCTTAATCCATGCTTGCCGAACAGCCCCAAATGGTTAAAAATCCTGAGAGTTTAGGGGTTTTATGTTTTAGTTTTATGTTTATATATCATGAAAAGTAAAATAATCCTTGTAATACTCTCAGGAAATGCAATCGCCTACAGGCTTTCAAATAAAAAAAAAGTTATTGCTTCTTTGTAATGCCGTTCGTTTTGTCTTAATATGTGTAGCAAATTTATTCATTTGGCTGTTTATAATTGTTATATTAAATTGTATTGAAGATAATTTTCCATTGAAATGGCACATAAGGTCGCATAGCGAAGTGGATATCGCATTAGACTCCGAATCTAAAGGACGTGGGTTCAAATCCCACTGTGATCAGTTTGTTAAAATGTTATCTTTTTTTGTCCAAAGAGGTCACATAATCAGATTTATTGCTATCAAACAATTTTGCTCCTTGTCATTTTTCCACTGACATTCCCCGTATCTTTCATTGTTTCCAGTCTCACTATTTTTGTACAAAATTAAATTAATTGAAACTCTTCCAGTCATACTTATATCTGAAATTGCAGCCTGTGAAATATCATGCAAATCTGGAGAAACATTCAAGTTCAAATCTAGAGAAATAGTCTATGATAAGTTTGTTGAAATATTATTTTTGTTATCGAAAGAGGAATGGGATACTGAGATAAGCCACCGGTGCCAGGTGTTCCCACTTGTTGCTATCAAACAATTTTGGTCCCTGTCAGTTTGCTAATAACATCCGGGTCCGTTTCCTTGGAATTATCTCAACTTTTCAGTTTATGTCAAAACGGCCTGTAAAATATTTTCGGTGCCTCTTTAGATGCACGGGACAGTACTAAATTACTAATATACAATTGTTTGCTTTAAGATTCATGCTGAACGCTTCAGATTTTGTACGGGTCAACTCAAAATTTAAGATATCTTAGAGGATTCAAATTCCAGACCAACCCCGTATCTTTCAATGTTTCCAGCCCCACGTTACTTGAGTACAAAATTAACCGGGAACTCTTTACGAGCACATGTGCTTTTTAACTCCTCTGGTCATACTTACATCTGAATTTAAGTTGGTACAGCGGATGAAAACTGTTTATATAACTGACTGTCCCACTCTTTTTCTCTGAAAAGAATAACAGATCTTAACTAAAAGGTTTCATAGCTATTATGAAATTCTTACATAAATCTGGCAAACAGAAAGGTATTTGTCTTAACAAATACACACCAGCATATGCAATCTTACAGCAATGAAAAATATAATTGGGCAGTGTTAAACGTAATTTTCTAATAAACATTGGTTAGACTTACAGCTCATTCGTATAATTATGATTTTTTGTACCAGTAACCCGATTATGAGGTCAACCAAACAAATTAAGAAAGGAGAGCAAGGTTCAAGTAGTAGACTGTAAGATATACCTCCAAACTAATTTCATAAACCAACCGTTCAAGTAACACATATTCTTGAGGTTCCACAAAACCAATCCATCAAATATGAAGTCGCTCATGACAGGAGAACAAAAGTAAGAAACTGGCAGTACAAAACAACAACAACAAGGCATGAGATCAACTAGGTCCCAATTTTTGTTGACAATGGTTAAAAAGGTTACCATAGAACCAGTACCCATCTGATGTGCACATATGCATGTATTTAGTTGGGAAACCTTTTATTATAAGTTCCTCTCAGAGCATTTCCTGAGATCGTCTAACAAGACGCCTCACCCTCTTTTTGAAGTCCTCTCTCCTCTCCCTCCACTCCTTCTGCATAAACAAGTGCCACATTAGTCTATAATACATCAAACATTCACATTAATCTGCTAAAAAAATATATATACTGTGGTAAACTTAAGGGCACATGGCATTTTGTCCATGTTGTACATCATCACATGTATATATATGCTGAAGT
Source organism: Carex arenaria (assembly GCA_964058825.1). Classification (NCBI taxonomy): domain Eukaryota; kingdom Viridiplantae; phylum Streptophyta; class Magnoliopsida; order Poales; family Cyperaceae; genus Carex; species Carex arenaria. The sequence continues at coordinate 26,139 of CAXKVW010001340.1, read as the reverse complement.
TTAGCCACAATACAAGAAAATATAGTATAGCTTCACAAACGGTGCCCCAACACCTGCATTTAGCATTTTGTTATTTTTACCATAATTTCTCATTTCAAAAGTGAATAAATTCTTACTCCAGGCTTTAATCTCAAATACATCATTTTTGTAATATTCTAACAAAAATATCGATCAACTCCATATAACACTCCATGTTTTTCACCATATTTTTACTTGAAAATGCCTCTTAAGATCAAGATTGTGAAATTGGAACATAAGTAATATTTAAGCTATTCATTTATTATTCATTTGAGGGTAATTTTCACTGGAGGTCACTAAACTTTGTCATTTGTCACAAATTGGTCACTATAGCCACTCAATTTTTCATTTGTCCCAATCAAGTCAGTCTTTAACATTTCCATCCAAAAAATTAACAGAATGAAAATACGAACGGAGTATGCTCATTCCATCCAAAAAACTAACAAAAAAGTTATATTTTATTAATTTTTTTAATGGAAAAGTTATAAAGTGACTTGTTTGAGACAAATGAAAAGTTAAGTGGCTATAGAGGGACAAATCAAAGTTGAGTGATCAATTCGTGACAAAGAATAAAGACTAGGTAATCGACGAAATTTACCCTTCATTTTATTAAAAGAGAAGTACTCCCAATTTGTGTCCTGCAAGCAAACCAGTCACATAGACGCTCACAAGGCACATTTAGGTTGATATTTTTACCAAATGGGTATGGAACCTGGCCTATTATACTTGAAAATGCACAAAAAACAATAACCTTGAAATAAAAAACATAGACCATAAAAGAGAACACAATAGTATAGCGTATTATTTGAACTTACAGCAGCCTCAATATTAGCTGGAGATTCATCGTTTGGGCTTGATAGCATAGATATAATGCTCAGAACAATGCTCTCTACCTGAGTTTATAACAAACAAGTACAAAATGTATAACTATCCGAACAAAACAACAAACATTGAAGATGAAATAAAAAAATAATAATAATGGCTTTTTGTTTGTTGATCTTTGGTCAAATGGGGAATCAAAATAGCAACTAGAAGTTTCCCAATTTATAAATAAACACACATGAAGCAGGAATGCAGTTACCTAGCACTAAAAAAGAAAACAAAAAAGAAGTTCCACTTAAAAGAATCTTTAGTACCGTGTGGACAGGTGTCCAGCGCTCACTGGCTAGTTCATAACCGTTGGGGTCATCACCAGGTGGATGAAGAATTGAAATACAAACTCGCCCATCAGGATACACTGTTTATATATCAAAGTTATATCGATATTACAACAGAATGAAACTGAGCTCTTTTTAAAGCTTATCAAAATTGCACACGCATACTGGTATTAATATTGGGAAAAGAACCTCATACATAAGGAGTTATGCTAATGTTAAATAAATTGTTGAAATCATCATGTGAATTCAGGTTCCAGTTCAGGTAAGTACAGGTCAAGATTAGGTACAATAGTACAATGTGACGCACAACTAACCATTTGGATGCCACATCTCAGAGGTGAATCTGACTGTGGGAGGGCTGTTGGGATAATTGGCTGGAAATGTCATGATTGCATTAAAGTAGCCTCCATCACTGCGTAATGATTTACAAGTTAGAAAAGCAGGGAGGTATTTTGAAAAAATAAAGGGAGAATTCAGATTTTGGTCTCTAAGTTTTCTCAAAGAAACCATGTTAGTCCTTGAACTTTCATTTTCACTAAATTAGACCTCAAACTTTTAAAGAGTTAAGTTTGTCCTTGAATTTCAGAAAGCTGACAAAGCTGGTCCCTAAACTTCTATATGAACCAAAATGATTCTTCCAAGCAGTGACAAAGCTGATCCCTAGACTTCTATATGAACCAAAGTTAGTCCATGAACCGCTACTTCCAAGTATAAAAAACATAGATTGCTGGATTAATTTGAAAAAAAATTAAGGACCACTTTAATGCAAATAAAGTTTAGGACCGATTTAGTTTTTCTAAGAAATTTAAGGGACCAAACCATTGAATTCTCCCAAAAATAGAATACGTCAAAATAGTCCATCACTACAACTCAACCAGTTCTTGTATATATAAACCTTTTTTTGAAAATGTGTGCATAATAAACTTTTTTATTTCTTGCATCTTCCAATTGGAAAGGCATGACAAACATACAAAAATCAAGGACAGCAATCATGATTCTAACTTGTACTACTTGTTCCACTACAATTAGGCTAAAGAGTAGAACTACGGTGTTCTTAGTTCAGCAAGCCTCTTTGTGAACTCAACTCTAAAACCTATCGGATTGGCTTCAAATGACGAATCCAAACCGTTGAAACCCAACAAATGAATGCATTAAATTAATTTATAAACCTTCTAATTTTGACCGCCTGAATTTATATTAAATTAATTCGAAAGTTTAAATTTTTTTTCATGTAGACGCATCACTCGTAAGGTCGATGGATTTCAACGGATTGGAAAGTGAAGTTTATGTCTTCCTAGTTTTATATCTCTGTTCTTATTTCTGAAGTTTATGTCTGTCACTCCCAAGTTATACTTCTAATGATAATCATTCACTGCTGACCCGTATATATTTCTGAAGGAAAACTTTCAACAATTACCTCTTAACCAAAAGGAAAGTGAAGGAGGCCTACATATCCTCCTTTGCTCTCTACGTATGTACCAAATTCAAAATTACACCGGTACTTAGCAAAACACAAACATATATGGTGTAGAATAATTCAAAAAAGAACTGTCAAAAAACAATGAAAAGGGCAACTCTAACTCTTGGGATAACCACTTCGCAAACAAAGTACAAATCAGACAGCGAATTTTTAAGTAGGAACATGATATATAGAAATGTCATATCAGTTCCTGTCCAATTAACCAACAAAAAGGTGCATGATCTTAAAATTTGACATGCTCACAGGTAAAAATGTGAACTTAACGACCACGATTTAGCTCCTAAAAAAGTATGTCCACTTCTATGAGAGAATAATAAAGAAATAATTGTCATTTGGCCCAGCATTATGCTTAAATTGGGCTTGATTAAAAAAATTCAGCATTACTGGATTCAAAAAAGAATTAACCTCTTAACCAAAAAGAACATAAAGGAACCATAAATGAAACTTGAAGGCGTGACCTTCACTTTTCTCTCAAAAAAAAAAAAGAACATAAAGGAACCATAAATTTTCTTGACTTCCTCTAGACATCCATGAAATATAAACAAACTCAAGGATATAGCAAAGCTAACATTCAGTACAGTGCAAAGGGGTCTCCAATTTCAGGGTTGCCCCCTTAGGACCGAATTACAAACAACTCAGCATCTTTCTAACTAGTCTGAGAATCTCAGTACGTTACTTTTTTATTTTGAAAGGAAGCATCTCAATATGTTATATCTATGTTGTTCCACAATTAGCAACGAAAAGGTGCAAACTCATAAAATTCGATCTAATAACAGGCAAAAACTAGAATTAAAACAAGAGAGATACTCACTAAAGCGTATCAGGAGGTCCGATTATAGTAACCTGCCATTCAAATACGTTGCAATCATCGACCAATCCAGCTGAGAAGCCGTCAACTGGATTCTTCGTTAGATCTGATCATAATATAAAAAAAATTCTATTCAACAAACCTATTCCTCCGCACGAATTCTCGAAACAATCAAACCCTAGACTTTATTAGAAGAAAAAATGGATCAGATCAGGAGGTACCTTTGAGCTGCTTCTGAAGCAAGAGGCTTGCTTGACTCGTCGTTGCGGCCATCAATGGATTGAAAATTGAGAGATCGGCCGAAGGTTCTAGAGAGAGAGAAAGAGGGGCTAGTAGACAACGAAGCGAGAGAAAGAAGAGAAGCCGACACGATTGCGTATATATAGGATGGGATTGGAGCTGCGTTTCGAGATTAGAGAAAAGAACAAGGGAAGAAGTCGACGACATTAATTACGGAAATGGTAATTTTTGCAAGGTGGAATTTCATGTACAACCTCAATATTATATCTACTCTTTAAATTTTAAAAACTTATAAATCTACCCAATTTATTGATTTTTTATTAAAACTAATTAAAAATTTATAAAGTATCCAATTTATTTTTTTTTTAAAATAAAAATATGTAGTTTGTGAAAAAAAAATGTTTCGTCTTTAACTAATCAGTTTTCAAAGACAAATAATTCATTTCTTTACTTATGACGTACACAGTAACATATGCCTAAATAGTAAATACCACTGTATATATTACACGTTAGAATTTTGAAGTATGGAAGGATAAATACGTATTGTGAATTTTAGAGAAATAAAACTCAATTTTGAGTTTTTTCAGGGGTGTATCTAAAATTTAATCTTTATGCAACTAATCTTTTAGGTCATGTTTAGTCATGGAGTAAAATTATTTCAAATTAAATTTATTACCTCAAACTCAAACTAAGGTATATTAAAATAATTGTGTTTGGTTAGAATTTGATGGAGTAAGCTCATAAAGAAAGAAAAATTGTAATATGATATTACTTTAATTACGGGACCCATAGCTAGAGAGGTGGAGTAACTTATTTCAGATTAACTTAAATGTAACTCCAATTTACTTCTTTTTTTATTATTTGAAAATAAAGTAGAGAGTTTATTCCACCACTTACTTTACAATCAAATATAACCTGATGGAATTTTTAGGCGGCGAAAATTGTGAAAATTAAAGCATAAAATCGGAACTGTTCGAATATTTCTGACCGATCAAGTGGTGAACTCTGTCCCACATTCGTTTGGCCAACTTGGTGTCTTTGCCTAATCAAATCTTTTTTTTTTTTTAACTCGGTAAAATGAAAACAGGCGGGTCTCTAACAGGAACAGATCCAGCTCCTCCCGGCACCGTAAGGATCCATTTCAGTTTACAGCAACTGGTTGGGGATTCGGTTAAAAGAGCAGGGACAGTATTATTAGGCTTTGAGATTCGTGTCAAGTTAAAAAGAATGGTCTGAATCTATTAATTGGAAAAGATAATGATAAAGATGTGATTCGTCACAGGAACAACTTTTCTGACAGCAGTTTGGGTCTGATCAGTGTTCTAAATAGCTAGCTATAGCATAGCTATAGCGCCGCTATAGCGGTTTTGGACCCCATAAGCTAAGCTACGGAGTAAAACTGCGCTATTCGAGCTACGGCCGCTATAGCAGTAATAGCGGTCCGCTATAGCGCGTAGCGGATAGCGGAATAGCGGTCCGCTATGCTACATGGGCTTATTTTTCTATTTTTTTTCAATTTAAATGGGCTTTGTGTCTCAGTCTGACTAATTTAAAGAATGGTTGATTTGAATATGTAGTAAAATGATATTTAATATATGATAATGTGATATTTTGAATAGAAAACGTATCGATAGTTTATGAATTATAGAATTTGAGATATTTTGAATGACAATTTGGACTTTGTATTGGTTCAATATGAATATTATAACTTCTTAATCAATTTGGTGTTTTTGTTACTCTATAAGATTTTATAGATAATGTTCATTATTAGTAGAAATATAAAATATAATTTTTAAAAAGATAAAAAACGCTATGTAGGAAATCTTTCGCTATAGCTCTGCTATTCGCTATAGCTTTTTTTTTCGTCTCCCCGCTACGCCGCTATAATCGCTATTTAGAACCTTGGGTCTGATACTCATTGGACTTAAATTTGCGTTCGATGGATTTTATAACCATCTAATCCGTTTTAAAATCCGTACATATGGATATTAAAGCGAATGTGCACGGATATTAAAGCACCGCACACATATTTTAAAGCCGATTGGACGGTTATGGAATCCATCGAACTTAGTTTGAGTCCGAGACATCAGACCCAAACTGCTTTCCTCTTTTCTTCTTGTTATTTTTTATGTTGAAGAGATATTAAGAAAATAAATAAGAAGGGATATTAAGGTGGTGAGATGTATTGTCCGTCAAATTAAGATAGTAAAATCTAATTTGATATAAATAAATATATCACACACATACACATACTATGCAAATTTAGTTTTACTGTATTGAAAACAAAATATCGAAGCAAAATAAAATGACAAATTAACCAAACTGCCAATTAGACGTGATCAAGGCGTGGTGGAGGTCTATCTTCGGTAAAGAAATTTTTTTTTATTAAAACTATTACAGAAAAACACTTCGTTGTCGATTCAAATTGCAATATTTAATCGGTTTTCAAACCGATGACCATCGTCCCAATAGGAAATATATACTCATATATCATCTGCTCATAATTGATGGCATTGAGCTCTAATTAACGCCATCAGTTCGAAGTAATAATTTTTCAGTTGTTAAATAAGTCGTTTAATAGAGAAATGTCATCAGTTGTACTTAGGTAATGAATCAATGGCTTTCTTACAGATGGTGTTAGATAGTTGTCGCCATCGATCATTCAGTGTCATCTCTTGTGTTGTTCAACTGATGGCAGAGGTCACTTACACCATCTGTTTTACTGCGTTGGCATTTGACAAGTCTCTTGGATATTTTAACTATGTCATTTGTTACTAATTTTGAGTTATTGGTAATTTATGTGAATATATATTTTTAATTATACTTTTATTATGTACTAGCATCCATATATATATTATCCATCCATTTATATTAAATAACATCCAATAGAGGTATTAGCAAACAATGTAAAACTATGCAAGCTAATATGAATAGACAATATAGACGGAAACATACAAGAGTAGTTACAAAAGGACCCCCGAGATATCACTGATAACTAAATCCAAAATGAGGTTGTTTTTCCTAAACAGACATAGATTAATCATCATCACAAGGTGAATACCCCTGCCCTCAGCTGTAAGGTTTGATTTTGTCAATAGCATATATACGAGTGAAAGAGATATTACTAATTAATTTATGTAATACTCATAAAGTTGTACCATATGACCATGGCGATTTCTTGGCTCATACAGCTTGTATGTAAGCCCTTAACCTCCTCTGTTCCACCTCTCTTTTCAGCTTGAATTTTTCGCTACAGCCATGGACTCAGTCACTGGTGGCTAATGAAGTCAAAACATATAGTGAAAATAACTATCTTTTCATCTGAAAAATGGCGAAAAGTGAATGCAAAGTAGCTATTTTTCTGATTTACTCACTGCAAATGTGTTTTTGAGTCATTTTAGCAGTTTTTGTAGAAAGTTGTGTATTTAGACCAAAAACAAAGCAAAAATGTCATTTTAGATTATTATTGAAAAGCTATCAAAATAGGACATTACATGGAGCATGCAACACCTCACAGAAGTGCACAACATACGAAATTACATGAAAAATCACTAAGTCAAGAAGCCGTGTGGGCTCCTTCATGCCGCATGTGGCATACTCCAGAGGTCGCACGATCCATGAACTGTTTCTATTGGGCTTTATTTTGGGCTTTCTAGAAGCTGCGCTTTTCTGATTGGTCACGCTATTTTTAGACGATTCTAGCCAGGATCATGGGTGGACCTCATGTCCTCCCTGATCTCCACTACTCTAGTGCTTAGGAAGACTATAAATACCCCTCTTGTAATAGATTTTAGTGTGCGTGTTGAATTGTGATTAAGTCTAGAATTATAGCTAGCAATCCTCATTATTAGGTTAGGTTAGAGAGTTACTTAGAGAGAGAGACGTAGCCATTAGAAGCCAAGCAAGAATACGTCAGTTCGAAGCAACGCGCACGGAATTAAAGCGAATTTTTCATTTTTGTATATGATTACAAATTACAAATTTAATTGACACCAAATATTATTCCCCTCTAAATTGAAATTTTTCATTTTTGTTTTAATTTTTTTAAAAATAAATAAATCTATTATCAGTACTCTGCCTAATAAAATAAAATTATATGATACTTGTTAATCTAGCATCCATTTTAAATTTGAGGTTCCCACCTAGAGTCCTAGACCCACTAAACGTGAAGATAGAGGAGAGAAAATGTGTTTCCTCTTTTGCTAAAAAGAGAGGCAGGGATTAAGCCCGGCAAGTATAGGCCGGTCATTGGCCCATAGTTGTCCAATACTTTAAACCTTTTTTGTCCTTGTTTTGTGTCGTCCATTTCAAAATCAGCGAGCTTTTGTCACAAATTCACAATTACATGTTTGAAATTGAAAGCATGGAATGGAATCCGTTGTATTGCTAAGCATCTAGCAGATTTGTAGTCCCCACAGATCAAGGCCACTGGTGAGGGGACAAATTTGGGTCCGATGCCCATTGGACTCAAATTTGGATTCGATGGGTAGAATAACCGTCCAATCTGCTTTAGGATCCGTGCGCACGGCTATCAAAGCCATCTTGCAAGGTTATTAAAGAAAATTGCACAGATCTTAAAGCGAATTGGACGACTTTGGAGCCCATCGAACTCTGTTTGGGTCCAATGCCCATCGGACCCAAGCTGCTCTCACTGGTAAGAGAGAGAAATAATGCTAGATGCACCCGACTTGTTGCATTCAAGGATGTTGTTGCTGAGCCTGAGTTGGATTGTAAGCAGGCTAGGTTTTTTTGGGCTTACGGGCCAGATTAGTAAAAAAAAAGAGAGAATAATCAAGTATATTAGGCTTACATTCGAAGAAGTTGGAGCATTTCGGTCCTCAATCTGGTCCAATTTGAGAATCTTGTACCGTGGACCCATCTGTACTGTACAATGTTTTGATATTTCTTTTCACGCTCTTTACGGTAAAGATATTGACAGAGCTGTTTATGCGCTATGCAGAACACAAATTATATGTAGCGCTATTTTAGTTTTATTATTAAGCTCTGCATGAAGCAAAATCTGTTATATCTTTATCCTTGGGGCACCTGCCACTGCTGTAAAATATTTTGATAATTTCAAAACAGTTCTCAACAGTTAAAACCTGAATCTATACTGCAAAGTGCAAACCCGACATTTTTCTCTACATACTAGGTAGTAGGTACATTTGTATTTACTCAAAAAAAAGTAGGTACATTTGTCTGCCTCTACAACTGAGATTTCATTGTTTAATTAACGCAAACCAAATGTCCAACACTATTATATTCCTCGAGTTTAGCTCGAATATTTATCAGAATATTACATTTTTTTTAAAAAGGAGATATTACCTTTTTAAATATCATCACTCTCGGGAGAATTTTTTATCCATAGAAATCAATAAAAAAAAATGAGAGAAGAAAATAGAAAGAGTACAAACTTTGTTGTATTAATAGAAAGATTGGATCCAATGCTTCCGATTCAATTTTTTTCACTTTTATTTTGTATTTTTTCTCAACAACACAAAAGGTTGCACAAAAAAACGGCATATAAATTCTTCAGTTTGGTTCAGAAAAAAAAGATAACAAAAAGTTTGAATGTACTTCTTCTGTGGTCTGTGAATCCGTTTAAATTGGAAAAAAAAATTAGATCTGGACTACTAAATTTGATCCAAATATATGAATCGGAAATATTAGATCTGAATGTACTTCTACTGTTCCCACTACTGTAAAATGTAATTCTTCCGTTCAACTAAAGTTTATTTTTTTTTCTACAGAAACAGTAATTTTTAATTCAATTTTCGTATTCTACAAAAACAATAATTTTTTTCTACCAAACAGACCTCAAAACTAATTTAACAACTACAGTACTCTTTTCTAATTCTCTCTTTCATACATTATTAATTTCCATAGATAAATAATTTCTCACTGCCAGACTGCCTGCGACTTTTTGAACTTTAAGAAAAAAGCAACTTTCTTCAAGCCTTTTTCACCGTCATTTTTATTCATGCCCATCAAAACTTACATTTCGCCAACTCTGCCCATTAAAACGAAATTCTGTCAAAACTACCCAAACCGGCTACTTAATAGCCGGTCCCTATCTTTTTTTTATTTTTTTTTGGAAAAAGTTATAATTTTTTTAATTGAATAGAAAATATATTTGAAATATATTTAGAAAAATATAGCCGGTCGGTCCCTATATTTGAAATAATTTAGAAAAATATATTAGAAAAGTTATAAGTTATAACCGGTTTGAGTATCTTTTTTTCTTTGAAATTGGATAGAAAAATATATAATTCAGTTTATTAGAAGGACTAAAACAAAATACTTATATGAGACTCGAGCATATACCTTTCAGTTTACTAGAGCATATACCTTTCAGTCCTTGAAACCGAACCAGAAGACAAAATGCTTGTATGAGACTTCTCCTGTGGCAATTGCATTTCTCAGTACTGAAAAGTATTTTTTAACATAAAAAAATTTAATTAAGACACTAAAAATCTTAAACTTAATTTTTGAGGCACTAAACGACGTTTTTTGGCGATTCTGATTTTTCCGAATATCCGGGGTTAACCCCGGGGTGACGGTCACCACCATCTCCTCCTCCCCTTTCCGAATTGGGGTCATATGCGTAAATCCGACTTTCCTAGCAAAAGTTATGGCCGTTTAAAGTTAAAAAAAAAACGATGTTTCCGACCCTTGATCTATTTCATTTTTTTTTTAAGTTATGACTGTTTTATTTTTTCTAATAACACACAATGAAATATTTTACTTTTTCTTACAGCTGCGAAAATCCTAATCTGAAAAATATTGATCCGGATTATTTGTTTCAGTCCTTCTAATAAACTAAATTATATATTTTTCTATCTAATTCAAAGAAACATATCAAAAATTTCTAAAACTTTAATAAAAAAATCATAACTTTTTTCAAAAAAAAAAAAAAAATAGAAACCGACTATTTAATAGCCGATTTCTAATTTTTATTAAAACCGGCTATTAAGCCGCCGGTTCTAATAAAAATTAAGAACCGGCTATTTAGTAGCCAGTTTGAAATTTTTTGACAGAATTTTCAATTTATGAACAGAGTTGGCGAATTTTATGATTGTTTGGACATGAATAAAAATGACGGCCTTTTTCACACAGCTTCGTTTTATTAAATTACAGCGTCGTCTAGTCACTCACGCCAAGCAACCTTTCTCTTCTTTCCAGGTGCCTCAGCCTCGGCCGTCACTAGCCCATCACTCTTTGTCCGCCGTAAAAAGGTAAAAGATTCACAGAAAAAAAACCGAGTCATACAAAAAGACAATTTTACTGCAGGAAAGAAAATACAACTTAATTTCTTTAAAACAGCAACATAAAAACAGCGTTCAGTAACTAGTACAATCACACAGTTTCAATATCACGTACTTATTACCACCTTGACCTAAATGCTAAACAGCTCCACAACAGAACAACACAACTGAGCACCAAACTAACAATTAAGCTAATTAACCGAAACTCTAACATAAGCTTCCCACGCCATTTCATCAATGGCAAAAGATAACCTTCAGCTCCTTTGGCGCAGTGCACTGGTGGGTCAGAGACGGGTTATCGTGAGCAAAGGTGAAAGCTTGTGGGCATTCACGCTTGAAAAACTGGGAGTACTGCGACGCCCGGCATGTGTTCGGGCTGTTGTACTTGTTTCTACAACACAGTTCGTCGGTATTGAATGCCGCACAGCCGCTTTTGCAACCGACCACCTGGTTACCGGCTGGGGCACGCACTTGGAGCACGTCCGGGCAAGTAGCAATTAAGTTGGTACGGCAAGCAAGAACCGGGCACTGGCCACGGCCTTCGTGTGGGGTAATCGACAAGCCTATATTGAAACCATCAACCAGACTTACTCCATATGAGGAGAAATCCTAGTAAACAGATAGAAACAAACAAATTAGATCAAATGCGATTTTAAGCAACCGAGCATTGATTAGCAAGAGCGCTTAATGAAATAACATCAAACCTGGTCTCCATGGTGAAGAGAGAACTGAGCGAGAGAAGCGGGACCGGCCCCACCAAGGCCATTGCACTGGAGCCGACCGCCGCAGTCTCCGGTTGCACAATGTAGGGACGAGGGAGTGGCTCCCGGCTGACAGCCAGTACGAGCCCAGATACGACCGGACCAAGGCTTGGTAGGAGCCGCGAACGAGTGGTGGCTGAGAGATCTGAGCTCGAACCCGCCGCCTTCTAGCACGTCGTGGCCGGAGTTAGCCTGGACTGCGGGCCATACTGTGAAGGGGCAGTTGTTGACTACGGTTAGAGTCATGGGTGCATACGACGCAGTGGAGAAGGCGGAGAGTGAGAGGAGAGAGAGGGCTAGGAGGGAAAGGGAGAAGGAAGCCATGAGAGCAGAGTAGATAAATGATGAAGATTAGTGTGATTTGGGATAGCAAGAGTGTGATTTCGGGGAGTTTATATTATGGAGAAGGGGAGGTAGATTTGAGCTGGTGTGGTGTGGTGTTCCTCCGAACATTTTATGTAAGGGAAAGTTTGCGGGTGCGTATTCTAGAAATATCAATTTTTGCGTGACCGACGTGTCCGGTGCCTATTCGAGGGAACGTAGGGGGACAGCGGGGGCAGTATTATGTTAGCTTTGATATTCGTGCAGAACGTATTTGAACGATTGAGATATCTCAGAGGATGAAATTCGAAGTTCGCGCGGGGACTCTTCAGATGAGGATCTTCTGTGTCGTTCGGGATATAATCCTCTCTGAGGTTTATTTAGTGTCACATAATCCCATGTCCCATCATAGGAGGCTCGGAATTACCGAAATTTTTATTAATATTCAAAAAAAAAATTTAATTTTTAAATCTAGGTTTTGGACAAAATTTTAAATCTGCCCAATCCGATAAATAATTTATCAGAAACAAGCCATCGAATTTTTAATTATATAGTATTCAATCTATTTTAAAAATATATAAAAGTATTTCTAATATTTTAAAAGAAAAATAAAAAATCATAACATCTTCTATTCAATTAAAATAAAATATTAGAAAATCCTTTTTTTTGATAAATTATTTATGAAAAATAGAATTTCAAATCGGGTGAATAATTTACCGTATATAGGGTTTGTTTCTGGTAAATTATTTATCGAATTGGGAATATTTGAAATTTTGTCCAAAACGTGTGTGGATTTGGAAATCTTATATCTCTTTAAATATTAAAAAAAAAATTCAGCTAAGATTAATGAGAATAATCTATAATTCAAATTTAGTGCGGCGACAATTATTTTTGCGTTGAATTTTATAAACGTTTGATTAATTCAAAACAAAACAAAACCATCTTTTCTAACTTCAAACAGTCTAATTTCTTATTTTGTTTTCCTGAGTTTTTAAAATGAAGAAAATTTACAATAAAATAAATACTAAACCACTTTAAAACGTGTTGGTGTTTGCGAATAGTTAAAGTTAACAACACTAATTTATTCGTCAAATTATTTTTGAAGAACATTAGTAGTACTCTTTAATTTGAAGATTAAGACAGGTGCATATAAACAAATTTGAATGACTCGGATTTATTGCGTAACATCCAAGAACCCTTTAAACTGACTTATATATATGGTTGGGGAAAAAGAAATGTGCTGGAAAATTGTAGCGTAGTATTATGTATCTAGTATCACTTGTAATCTAGAAAAGTCTATACAGACATTAAACTTGCGTTATATGAGTGATAGAGGCTCGTATATGAGTGTGTGAGAACGCGATAACATCAAAACTTTGTAAATCAAACTGTAGTAGTGTAGTATACCTTTCATTTACGTATAGAATCACTCTTTTAAATTTATTGTTATTATTATATGATGAAATACACCTGGCTTATCTATATTTTTACAAAATTAAAACAAATAAATAAACTCATATCTATTATTTTTGAAAATAAATATAACAAAATAAACACAACAATTAAAACAAAATTAAATTTATTATGTTTTATTTATAAAAAAAATGAGGCTGCAACGACAAATGGCGGACTCCAAAAATAGAGCCACCATCTGTCGTTGCGGGCCGCGTAAATATGAAATTTTGATGAATTAGTGGGTTTTTGTTTATTTTTTTAAGGAAGAGTATTAATAAAAATTTCGGCACTAAGAAACCCATGTCATCTTTACTGTCCTTTAATTATGTACTTATAAAATTCATAGTTTTATATTTTAATCCCATGTAATTAAAAACTTATTAAAACATTTCTCTTATGCAAAGAAACATCAACAACTCGAATAAAAAACAGTTTTTAAGGAAGAGTATTAATAAAAATTTCGGCACTAAGAAACCCATGTCATCTTTACTGTCCTTTAATTATGTACTTATAAAATTCATAGTTTTATATTTTAATCCCATGTAATTAAAAACTTATTAAAACATTTCTCTTATGCAAAGAAACATCAACAGCTCGTATAAAAAACAGCCTCAAGAAATCAACAGGGAGGATCCAGCCCACTGGAAGCTCTTATCTTGTTCCGCGGGTATAATGATGCGAGCTCCGCAAACATACACTGGGCATGCGGGCAACCATCGATTCACAAGGTGCATCCATTGTTTGCTCTTTCAGTAGTTCGCCGTTGAATCTGAATTGCACGTTCCAGATTCACCTAAATGTATTCAATAAATTTTGTGTGACTGGAGAGGAACCGACCCGCGTCCAACGGTATGTTCTCAAGAAAAAAAAGGACATAAATGACTGAAGTCGGCATCTTTCTTTCCTTTCTCCGGAGTAGGGTTGTAAATGAGCTGAGTCTTAGCTCAGCTTGTTAATTCTGGATCGAGTTCTTAGCGAGCTAGCTTGTTAATAGCTCGCGAGCTAAAATCTCAGCTCAAACTCGTGACGAGCCAGACCGAGCCAGCTGACGAGCTGATTCACTGGGTTTGGTTGGACCTTGTTTTAAAAAGAAAATAAATTTTACAAATCTTTTTTGACCGAGCTTGATCAAACTTGACAATATAAAATACACACAAATTCATACAAATTCATAAATTGATGCCCCAGCTCAGCTTGTTAATTTTGGCCCGAGCTGTTAGCGAGCCAGCTCGGTCCACTGTCGAACGAGCTGTTACCGATCGAGCAATATGTGAATCACGAGCGAGCCACGAGCTACGAGCTACGAGCTTTTTTGACAGCCCTACTCCGGAGTCTCCGTATCTTCGAACAATCTCCGAACACTGTATAAAAAAGTTACTAGTATACATGTTCAAAATTCAAACATAAAATACAAAAATAAAAGCAAATCAGATCAGATATTTTCAATGAACTATTTTATCTTTATTTTTCAGTTAAATAAAAAATAATTAATATTTAGTGAGCAAATACGTTAATTACTTTATTATTCTGTTATAATTAATAAATAAGATGACAATATTAAGAGAAGAAATTGAAAGGAGAAAATCAGTGAGAGAGTATTCAGATAACTAAATACAGACTTGAACACAATAAATATCTATACATTGCAACATAAAATTACAATTGTAGAATTTTTCGATCTTGACTGCTTAAAATCTAACGAATTAAATGACAGTTGTTAACGGATCCGAACATGTATATATATGCTTAACATAAGTGGAGATATAAAATGAAAAACAATCTCATATTTTGCGCTCCTAATATTTTTTACAATTATTATAAAAAATGTTTGTGTCCAAGTGTTTAAGTGCAATACAAAGTATTAATTACTTTTTCTTGTAAATTTTTTGTCCAACAAAGTTTAACCTTTTCTTGTAAATTAATTAGCAAAATATAATTTTTGAAAATTTTATAACTGTTAATGGAAGATACTAGAAGCTGAATTATAAATATGAAAGGCAAAAGAACAAGGGTCAAAAGCAGGATGAACTGTCCACTAGCACACTCTAAAGCCCAGAGGATAACTACTGTCGGATAAAAAAATATATATATCAGATAAGCACAAATTTTTTTATTTGTAGCTTTTCTAAATATATAAAATAAAAAAGAGTAGCATTTACTCGGTTCTCGGGCTCATTACTTTCACGTGTACAGTCGCTAAACAGACTCAGTCGGCGTTTCACTCGAATTCGCATCCTCTGAGATATCTCAAACTTTGAGTTTTTTTTTTACTGAAAATCACAACCGTTCAATTACTCTAAGCACGAATCTTAAAGAAAGATGATACTGGCCACCTGTGCTATCCCGAATAGGCAAGTCAGTCACGCAATAGTTGAGAATTGAGATATCTCAGAGGATACGCACTCATTTCACTCTAGAATAAAGTGCAGCCACTCTTTAAAAAAAAAAGAAAAGAAAGGAATTTCACGTATGCTCGTAAAAACTTAAAAATTACGTATTTCTTCCTCTAAAACTGATAATATGATACTTATCTTTCTAAATTTTAAAAACTCTCAAATTTATTCAATTTATTAAATTTTTTTTTTATTAAAGCTCATTTTAAATTTATTAAATATCTATTTTACTCTTTATTAAAAAATATAGAAAGAAATATTTCAGAAATTATTACTTCTTTTTGTCAGACATGTCATCAAATATCAAGAGCTTTGTGGTCTAATACGAATTTCTCGCCTCAAACAAAACCATAAATGCAAGAGGAACATGGATTCACATTAGTAATATAACTACGCTCATAATTAAACATATCAATTATCAAATTGATCCTCTCCTTATTTATATGAATGTGAAAGATATATTTTCTTATATGCCCTCGCAATAGCTAAGAAAGAAAAGTGATCATAAGTTCGAAAGTTGGTCAGTGTCGATATTAAGAAAATATGCGTTTAAACCAAGATTTGATCATGACTGCAATTTTAGAGAAACGTGAAAGCACAAGTTATTTTATTTCTGTTGGTCAATGCCGAAATTAAGGACATATTTGACAAAGAAGGATGTTAGATTGGTTATTGGCTGATTTGGTTGTAATTGTGGCGTTCTTACTCAGATTGAGTTTGAAAGTGGAAGGCAGTGTTAGCACTGGTAGCGCTAATGGTGAAAAATCTGAGTTGCAAATGAATCATACATGATTACAGTAAAGGGAAAGGGAAAATGTGAATTTAATTAGAGCAATTGGTGATCCTGGAATGCTTTTTGGTCGAGAGGATGCGGCTAGAGAGGTACTGGTATCGTCACTAGTACAGTGACCACTTGCTGGTACAACACGATAGCATACCTGCATATAGGGGTATGGACATGGGAGAAGTGCAATCAATGCTTCGAAATGCTTGTTGGTAACAAGAGGAGGTGAGAAGAGATGTACCAGAAAAATGCTACAGTGGGTACTGGTGCGATGATTACTGGTACAATAAAGATATGGTAGAGGATCACTATGAAGTCTTGCAATCTTCTTTTTATAATTTTTTAACTTTCGTATTAACAGATTAAC
Source organism: Carex arenaria (assembly GCA_964058825.1). Taxonomy (NCBI): domain Eukaryota; kingdom Viridiplantae; phylum Streptophyta; class Magnoliopsida; order Poales; family Cyperaceae; genus Carex; species Carex arenaria. Next base: position 9,090 of record CAXKVW010001340.1, on the reverse strand, counting down.
AATCATTCAAAAAAAAAAAACAGAGAGTTGCAAATGGATCTCTGGATTTGAATTGTGAGTTTAATCTCAGTTTTTCAAAGTTCAACCTTCTCAGGTATGTTGTTTTATAAAAATTTAATATTTTTTTTTGTTCAGATTAAGAGATTAAAGGGTAGGGTAAAATGGTATTTATTAAATTTGAAATTAGTTTTAATAGAAAACTCAACGAGTTGGATAAATTTGTGAGTTTTTTAAGTTTAGAAGGATAAATTTTGTATTATCCGTTTTAGAGGGGATACATCATTTCTAAATTTTTGAGGGATATCATGAAATTTCCTCAAAAAAAAAGAAAGAATAAAGCGCAGACTCACTCTTCGTGTGTTTCTATTTAGAATTTGAGTTTTCACAAAAACCGGACCTTTTTTTTAAATGCTACAAATATAAAAATGTGGGATAAGCAGTGTAATGTCTAAAATTGTCAACCAATGAGATCAACGAGGCAAAAATATCATCAGTGGAAACGGGTGGCAAAGCGCAGTTGAATAAATTCGTGAGTTTTTGAAGTTTAGATGGGTAAATTTTACACTATCCGTTTTAGAGGAGAGATATGCCATTCCTTAATTTTTGAGAGATATACATGAAATTTCTTCCAAAAAAGAGAGAATAAATTGCAGATTTATTCACTGGTGTGTTTCTATTTATAATTTGTGTTTTCACGAAAACCGGGAGTAGAACTAGGGTGATCCTAAGAGTACAAGTTTTTTTGTACTCTTAACTCTAAAATTTATCGGATTAATTTCGAACGACGAATTTATACCGTTGACATCCTTCTACTTTACGAGTGATGCGTTTACATGTGAAAATTTTAAAGTTTCGAATTAATTTAGTATAAAGTCAAGTGGTCAAAATTAGAAGATTTATAAATTAATTTTAATGCATTCATTTTTTAGAAGCCTTTTGACTACTTGACTTTATACTAAATTAATTTGAAACTTTAAAATATTTACATGTAGATGAATCACTCGTAAGATAGAAGGACTTCAACAATTTGGATTCGTCGTTTGAAATTTATCAGATAGATTTTAAAATTAAGAGTACAAAAAGACTTGGTACTTCTAAGAACACCGTAGTTCTACTCCGAAAACCAGACCTTTTTTTTTTAAATGCTACAAATATAAAAAAAAATGGAAGATAACCACTGTAATGTACAAAATTTTCAACAAATGAGATCAACGAGGCAGAGATATCATCAGTGAAAACGGGTGGCAAAGCGCCAAAGCCCACCTTTTTTTTTTAATAAAACGTATAAAATGAAGAAAATGAAAAAAAATCTCGAAAATAGAGAAGAACAGTGCAAGTGTTTCGCCTCCACGTGTTTATCTTTCTTTAGTTCTGAATTCTGACAGATACTGACCCATACATATAGTTTCTGACGAAATTTTATTGAGTCAATAATTTATTTAAACATAATCGTACATTCGAGTGAGGTTGTATGTTGTACACATTTTCATAAAAAAAATAATAATATGTTGTACATTATTTGATATGGCAATTGTTTGATGCACTTAATTGTCAGATTACATTGTTTGATACAGCAATTCTCTCTATTTAATCAATTGTCAGATTACTGTTTACGTGAGAATTTTTTTTTCCATGTGAACAGTACTTTTCAGTTTAATTTTTGTGCTCATGCTTGAGCTCATGTGTCCATAGAACAGGCTCTAAAAAATCATATGTTGGAAATTTGGTACTTAAAATTTTGGTGGTATTATCCCTCCTTCTCGTGAGTTCATATAATCTTCATTATCTTACTATTAGAGTTTCAATCTGGATTACCACAATCCAACTCTCTAATGATTTTATGCAAATATTTAACGAATGTACCATATTCAAACCTGAACCGTAAAGTAATTCAAGTGATATAAATTCTGCTTCTCGTGTTCTTTTTTTCAAACCTAAATAGGCACCAGAATAAAAAACCAACATTTAATGGAGTGACAAACACAATACTCTTTTTATAAAAGATTACAGATTCAAAATTTAGATAAAATTATTTATAAATACTAAACAGTTAAATAATATCACCTCTAACTTTTACTGAAATAAAATTATTCATCAAAGCCTTTCATGTTGCTCTAATATCAGCGGGCCATCGCCACAAAATCAGGACCGTTGCTTTCTGTATCTGTGTCGTTTATGCAATTATGCCTGAGTAATATAAAAGATGAAGGGACTGCCGGATTTGAATCGGCCCATGTTGTAAATTTCACGGGCTACCGGACAAAGCTCGGCCCAATATACAAACTCATTTCTCGGTCCAATAATAGCCTGAAGAAAGAAAATAAGAACAACACAATTTTTTTTTGTTAATTCAGTTTCAGCATAATGCGGATTCTTTTTTCATTTTTTTTTTTTGGTAAAGTGAACCGGAGGCTACTTTGTTCGAGTTTCAGTTACATACCCTTATACGTGATGGATTCCTGTTTGTTTTTGTGGATAAGAAACTTAGATCAATTCCAAAATAAAAATATTAAATTATGTAGTTTCAAATGAAAACACAAATTAAATAATCCAACAGGTTTTTATTCTCTTATGAAATAAGATTCTCTAAAAATCCATACTTGTAGTTTTTTTTCTTCTTCTGAAAATGATGACCAATAAAGTCAACAGCTCTCATTTCTTTTAGAGAGCTAAATAAGTTCATTATAATATAGAGATTGACTAATATGTTTTCGGTAGCATTTCGGCAGCATTTCGGCCGAAGTGCAACTAACTAGTTTTTCAATTTTTGAAGTCCAAAAAATCGATCCAAACCGTTAGATGTGATATATATATTAAAATGTGTTTGGAGACCAAATTTTACATTTTTTGGAATTTTTTTACTATTTATTAAGCCACTTTGAAAATCGGTGATCAAACGGTGACTTCTAGTTTCACTGTTTGATTAAGCCACCATTGGATCATCTATTTTTAAAGTGACTTAATAAATAGTAAACAAATTCCAAAAAATGTAAAATTTGGTCTCTAAGCAAATTTTAATATAGAGATCACATCTAAGCTTTTTAGACTTTGAAATTTGAAAAACGAGTTGGTTGCCGAAAGCATATTATTCAAGAGAAAATAGATGAGGAATGACCAAATGAAGTTGTTTATTAATAAAAAAAAATTGAATTGCACCGTGTTAGTAACAATTTAAGTTTGAAAATCACAGCACCCCCGCCAAGCCGCCACCCGGAATTCAGATCACCTGAGTTACTCAAATTTTGAGTTTATATGCAGACCGTCCGATCTTTTTAGCACGACTATTAATGACGGACTGGTCCTCTCCAACTTTGACTTCCCACTAGCTTCGGTGGATACTAGATAGTTCTCGAACTTGCTGGATCTCTCGAGAACCATCTTCCACCGTTGATTATCACAGTTAGACGGTTCAGATCTCGCCATTTCGAACTTTCTCGAATCAAACAATAGCCCCCCTAATAATGATGGCTCTCGATACATCCAGAACTTGTTCGATCACGCGCGAACCATCCCCCACCGACCAGTGGCCCCATTTTCTCCGTCGGACGGTGCTATTTCGAACTTTCTGGAATTAAACAGTAAGCCCATAAAAGCCTCTCGAACCCCATCTCTGATCTCACATTCTCAGATTTGAAAAGAAAGCTTCGAAAAGAGTTCTCAGAAACCTCTATTGCTAGTTCTCTTATTGAAATTTCATAGATATATATATATCTGTCCTGATTTGTTAGTTTTGATCGATAATGGCGGGAAAAGGCGAAGGTCCGGCCATCGGAATTGATCTCGGTACCACTTATTCGTGCGTTGGTGTGTGGCAACATGATCGGGTCGAAATCATCGCCAATGACCAAGGGAACCGTACTACTCCGTCATACGTTGCCTTTACAGACACGGAGAGGCTGATCGGAGATGCAGCCAAGAATCAGGTCGCCATGAACCCTACTAACACTGTTTTTGGTAAGTTCAATTTTTGAAATCATGCTTGTCTACTACTTTCCTTCTCTTTATAAAATTGTGCCTGTATGTTTTTATTTACTAGCCTGCATATGTAGATGCCTTTTTTTTTTTTCTGTGAAATGGGCGGATTGCATCTAAAACCCCAAGTAACATATTTTTTTAGTCTCTGCATGTTAAGAATAAATATAGGAAGCCAAGTTTATAGTTTTCCGGTACTATCAAGCTAAAATAATGGCTGTCCCAATTAAGAGTTTACTAAATTGCCGCAGTATTCTTTTCCGGATAGAGTTTAATGGGTGCAAAAATGTTAACCAGAGCTAAGCCTCAGTTAGAATATTGAGAAACACTTAGGCTTTCTGTGAACATGTTGTTTCAAAATAATTTCTGAATTCTAATAACAGTGCTGTGATATTTGTTTTGTACTTGATTATTTAGTAGACACTCACTTTAGTCTTGATACCAAGGCAATGAATCTGTAGATGTATTCTAACTTATCTGCTGCTCTGTTTTGTAAAACTCGCAGATGCAAAGCGTCTGATAGGGCGTCGGTTCTCTGACCCCTCAGTACAGAGTGACATGAGGCACTGGCCATTCAAGGTGATCCCCGGTCCAGGGGACAAGCCCATGATCGTGGTCCAATACAAAGGTGAGGAGAAGCAGTTTTCAGCTGAAGAAATCTCCTCTATGGTCCTCATCAAAATGAAGGAGATTGCTGAGGCTTATCTTGGCTCCACAATAAAAAATGCAGTTGTGACAGTTCCGGCCTACTTCAATGACTCCCAACGCCAAGCTACAAAGGATGCTGGTGTAATTGCTGGCCTCAATGTCATGCGCATTATAAATGAGCCGACTGCAGCGGCCATTGCATATGGCCTTGACAAGAAAGCTGCCAGCTCAGGCGAGAAAAATGTTCTGATTTTTGACCTTGGTGGTGGAACCTTTGATGTGTCGCTGCTCACCATAGAGGAGGGAATTTTTGAGGTGAAGGCCACAGCCGGTGATACTCACCTTGGAGGTGAGGATTTCGACAACAGAATGGTGAACCACTTTGTGCAGGAGTTCAAGCGCAAAAACAAGAAGGATATCACTGGTAATCCGAGGGCTCTCAGGCGCCTCAGAACAGCTTGCGAGCGAGCTAAAAGAACCCTTTCTTCCACTGCCCAGACCACCATTGAGATTGATTCTCTGTATGAGGGGATTGACTTCTATTCCACAATCACTCGGGCACGGTTTGAGGAGCTCAACATGGATCTTTTCCGGAAGTGCATGGAGCCAGTTGAGAAGTGCTTGAGAGATGCCAAAATGGACAAGAGCAGTGTCCATGATGTTGTGCTTGTTGGTGGGTCAACAAGGATTCCAAAAGTGCAACAGCTTCTTCAAGACTTCTTTAACGGTAAGGAGCTCTGCAAGAGCATCAACCCTGATGAGGCTGTGGCATATGGTGCTGCTGTTCAGGCTGCTATTTTGAGTGGCGAAGGTAACGAGAAAGTGCAGGACTTGCTGCTCCTTGATGTCACCCCATTGTCTCTTGGTCTTGAGACAGCCGGCGGTGTCATGACCGTTTTGATTCCCCGAAACACCACCATTCCCACCAAGAAGGAGCAGGTATTCTCCACCTACTCAGACAACCAGCCTGGTGTGCTGATCCAGGTGTATGAAGGTGAAAGGGCCCGCACCAAGGACAACAACCTTCTTGGCAAATTCGAGCTGTCCGGCATACCTCCGGCCCCAAGAGGTGTGCCCCAAATCACTGTGTGCTTTGATATTGATGCCAATGGTATTTTGAATGTATCGGCTGAGGATAAGACCACTGGTCAGAAGAACAAGATTACAATCACCAACGACAAGGGTCGACTCAGCAAGGAGGAGATTGAGAATATGGTTCAAGAGGCTGAGAAGTACAAGGCAGAGGATGAAGAGCTCAAGAAAAAGGTTGAGGCGAAGAATGCTCTAGAAAACTATGCGTACAACATGAGAAACACAATCAAAGATGACAAGATCTCTTCAAAGCTACCGGCTGATGACAAAAAGAAGGTTGAGGAAGCAATTGATCAGGCGATCAGTTGGCTCGATGGCAACCAGCTGGCTGAGACAGAGGAATTTGAAGACAAGATGAAGGAGCTTGAGAGCATCTGCAATCCGATTATTGCTAAGATGTACCAGGGCGGTGCACCTGGTGCAGGTATGGATGAGGATGAGCCAGCCTCAAGTGGCCCTAGTGGTGCTGGTCCCAAGATTGAGGAAGTTGATTAAGCTATGTCATTCGGTGTGTGCTGTTGCTTTTTCATGGCGATGTGCCTTATTTCATGTTGTAGCTTCTTTTTCTTTTTATTTGTTGTAGTAGGGTGTTGATGGGGTGCCATCAAGTAGGGGTGAGGATGTTTGATGGTCGGTCTGAGGGTTCTTGTAACTCTGGTATGGTATAATATTGTGTTTTTAGTCTTGCATTCTATCTGTTTTTTTTTCACAGGAAGGCTGAAATGGTTCATTTCATACAGAAACTCCTTTCAATTGACAAGCTCTCCTTGTGTAGCAGCGCTTGTAACAAAGAAAAAGTTTATTACTTTTTTCACTTGAATTTGATATCAAATCGTCCAAGCCATTAACGGTACCAGTGATACCATAAAGTCTCTTGGCTCAGAAAGCAAGTAGTCTTTGAGGTGGTATGCTCTTGGATTTTGGGTTGGAAGCCCGTCTTTCTGACTACTTGATCTTCATCAATTTCTTCTGTCCAGGAGATAACTGAAGCACACATCAGTAAATATCAAATTTCTAACTCTGATTTGTTGTAGATGTTGAATTTAGGCTACAGAATCTAAACTCTTGCTTATGTTCCAGTCTGTCAGACAACTTGATTTCTTCCTCAATTTCTTTTGTCCGGGGGATAACCGAAGCACACATCAGTACTATCAAATTTCTAACTGATTTGTTGAAGACATTTAAGGCTGCATAATGGTGGTTTATATCTTGAACTCTTGCTTTTGTTCGTGTCTTTATATCTTTATATTTACCGACTCGTTGAAAAAGATGTGAGAAAAATTGCAGAAAACAGCTGAAATTTCTTCAAATACTATGGTTTCATATTATTTTTCAGTGCGTTTCTGAATGATGCGGCTTAATAAATTGTGTTATTGGACTGAGTTCATCTGCACTAATTTAATATTTGCTAATACCGATCTGCATGCCAACATTTGCTCTGGAAAAATAACTTTTTTCTTGAAGCACATCTTTTCCTGCTGGTACAATCTTGCATGTTTTGAGCCCACATTGAATTTCTCTGAAAAAAGAAAAACAGAAAGAAAGAAACAAATAAATAAAGGATCACAGCAAGTAAATGTATCAGTACAGCTAACTGTCCAATTGCTCCAGCTTCTCTCTTTCTCCTTGTCACAAACTGGGACATTTCTAGCTTGTGCCAGCAACTTCATGTCTGGAGCAAAAAATCTTACCTTTAATAACAATGAAGCCCCAGTCCTTTCCCGTGCTTGTTTCTTAAAATCAGCAAGGAGACTGAAATTAATGCTCAATTATACCGCCAGCATTTGACACATGAATACATGATAACTTGACAAAAGAAATTACTCAGTTCGCTGCAGAATACATTGTCCTGCAGTGGCATCTATTGTAAGATGCCATTCTTAAGTGGAGTACATTCTTTTTAAAATATTTAAGTTCTTTGAAATAAATAAATGTGTTTTCATTAAAAAAAGGGGTTCTATAAAGTAGACCTCATTTTGTAATTCTTTTTGTTACAGATTCTATTTTAGTCGATGGTTTTTTGTTGAAAAATTGTAGACTGCCGAAGAAAATATTTTGATTTGTTCGATTGAAGTTTATAGAATACACAATAATGATTACATTTCTGATTTTTCATCATATTAAAAAAAAATTATCAATCCGGATTTACAAAAAAATACATTATTATATACTTCTTAGATTTATGATTTCTACAATTAACTTGTGTTGTAAAATGCGGTTCAGGTAGCCGTATATGCTTATGCAGTTCGATTCTGCATGAAAATCTTCATGCAGTTCTATTCTATATATGCGGTTTCGCATGAAAATCGCATATTTTCAATTTAAAGAGGTATATTGATTTTTAATCATGCAATTATTTGCATCTGACATCAGGCGATTCTATCACTGAGTGTCAATTAATTAATTATTTGCATCTGGTTTAGAAAAAATTGTTTGCATCTAGTTAATTTAGTGAGTTACTTTAGGATCAATATCCCTACTCAGACTCAATTCTGATATGCTCAGATTCAATTCACTAAATGATTTATGCTGGAATTCGAAGTAATTCTTTTTTGTGACATGTGACACAAGTTATTTTAATGAGAATATATTGCATGTTTTGAGTGGAAATAAATTAATATGTAGTTTAAAATCCGCATATATAAATCTGCATTAAAATCCGCATATGCGGTATGCAGTGAACTTCCGCATGCATGAAAAAAACCACATTTTACAACATTACAATTAACCTTCTTACTTCATGAAAGAAATATTATTTTCATATCTAATCAAATCACGTTTTTAAACAAACTGTAACATTTAGTAACTTTTTTCTTCAACCGTTACTCTTATTGTAGATATAATCATATAAATTGATTAATTTGGCAATATTGAAAATGCCATGTTTTATTGATTAAATAAACAATGGACTAACGTAATACTCTCATAAGTCCTATTGAATTCGCCTGCCTGGATTGACCTCTCTTTGAAAATCACTTTGGTAACATTGATTCTTGAAGCAGTAAGGATATATTAATTTTACTTTCAAAAACTTGATAAAAAAAAATGTTGCTTAATTGAAAAACATATATCCGATATGTATTGCTTAATTTCTTGAAGCAGTAAGGATCTCTTGTATATTCTTGTTGTAGGATCTTCTTTGTTTTGGTATGGTAGTGGTGTTGATTTTGAGTAGTGACACATTTGAGGGGCCCCTGATGGTCGGTCAAGGACTCAAGGGGCTCTTCTTACTTCTACTAGTATGGTACAATATTGCGCTTTATTATGATCTTGCAATCTTAATTATATAATGATCTACATGTGTGCATCTTTCTGGTTGGTTCAATATTTTCAGTGTTTGCTGTCTTTCTCTGAGAAGGAACAAAATTGTATTGTACT